>PVJN01006905.1:0-72864 GCA_004026805.1 Lasiurus borealis
TTTTTTTTTTCTTTCTTCTGATTTATATTCCTTTATCTTTAGCCAAAATCTCATTACTTGGTTCAGTAATAGATTGAAATTTTTATTACTTAATATTACATTCTTCAATCCCTATCTTTTATAGAATTGTGCATTCACACTCTCTGCCATGTAATCTTGTGTCTCCCACTAGAGTAGTCAGAGTACATGTTCTTGCTCTTTTTGTGATAGTAGAGGTCCAAGGCAGGACATTCATGCAAGAGTAGGCCTTTCTTCCCCCTGCTGCTGGCACCAGCTTCCCCCGGAGTCAGACTTCCCTCCAGCCATCAGCATGCATCTGGGACCTGGGCTTCCCTCACAGGCCTAGCTTAGTCTGGAAGGTCATCTGGAAGAATATCCAGAAGGATGCACGATTTAATTAGCATATTATGCCTTTATTATTATAGATTTGACTTGGCCATATAACTTCTTTGACTTGAAAAATGTTAACAGATGTGATGTGAGCAGAAACCTTAAATATGACTTTCTCTCTGTGGTCTGACATTAGAAGAACATGTTCCAGTAGAGTATCATGCTACCCCTTCACCTTCAGAAAACTCACTGAAAAGACCTGAACTTTGTTCAGTTGAGGTTAGCGCAAATCAGCCTAATCTAAGCTGATTTGCATACCAGTGAGCATGTAAATATGACAATGTTTATTTATTTATTTTTTTCGTCACTGAAATCCCTAAGCTTGTGGTTATTGTTATTTTATTGTTACATCGTAAAAGCTAATACAGTTGTTTTTATTAAACTTGCTCATGTAGTCTTTTATTATATTTACTTTCTACTTCCTCTGGGTATGGTAACATTGAGAAATTTTTAGAAAAGCACTTAGGTGTCTGGCTGAGTTCTTCCTGCTGCCATTGTATAGTAGCAATCTTATTTGGCCTTAAATCAGTATTAATCACCTCAACCAGCAAAATGATCTTCTTTTTTTTTTCCTTTTGGCATGTGGAGTCAAAAAGGTGACAGACTGAATTTTTACCTGAGTGAGAGTGTCGCTATTATATACTGGTGAAATCATTCATCTCTTGGTGATTATGATCTTGGAGAGAGAGAATAATAGGGACAACACATATTAGCACACTCCTTTCATCCCTTGAAGTTGACTTAAAAGTAAGGCCAAGTGGTTGCATAATGGCCAACAGGAATGTAACTGATGATGTATCACATCTGGTCTGTATGAACTTTAGCGATGACATATTTATTTATTGCTTGTCTCCCCTCTCTGCTAACTTTGAAAACTGTGTATAACTAACACAAATAAAATTAATTAGCCTAATTACTACAAACTCTAACCTAGAAAACTACAAAGTTGTGGAGACAATAAGCAAAACATTATTGAATGGTTTATATATTTTGGCTTTACTGACTTCCATTCTTTGGCTCTCAGATAAATGTAGTCTAGCTTAAAAAGAAAAATCATGGTGATTACTCATTCAAACATATTCAAAATGACACCTGAACTTCCAATTCCTTTTTCCCAATTAGGGTAGCAACTGACTCTTCAGTAAGATTACATCTATATTCTCTAGAACCAGTTACAACTGGGTAATGAGGTAAATGTAAAGGTCCAATCATTGTATGAGGTGAGATCACTGCTTCATTGATTTGGTTCTACAAGTGGTTCCTTTCATAGAACAGAATGAATTTTTTGAGTGTATAACACTATAATGATGAAGTAAGTCTATAGATGTTAGTACTATAAGGAGCTTTGCAGGAAAAATGGAAAATACTAATTCAGAATAAATTTATTTTCCCCTCTGTGATAGAAGTGTTCAAATTAAATTAAACTGCCTGTCTAATTTCAGTGTTCAATAAGAAGGTAACAGATAAAGTAGTGCACATGGATGTTAGCCCAATGTTACTACCCCTTGCCCTTAGGAGAGATTAATAAACTAATCATAAAACTTTATTCCACCTAGATGATCTAGCATATATCTTGGGTATAAAGATTATCAAATTAATATTTTGGTGTATATTTTATTAAATGGATGTGGCAGAAATAGTCTAGCTTTTCCTAACCAGATCTCTTTCTTGCTATGCATATAAGTAGATAGATTATGTGATTGATTATATTTAAGATGATCACAACAATATCTTCCATCCCACATCCTCCACTCAGTGTGAATCTTGTGACTCTCCCATCTAGGAAGTGATGTCTATTTCTCTACTCTTTTGAAACAGAGTGGACTTTGTGACCAAAAGAATAGGGCAGAGGCAGAGTTGTACAAATTGCAGTATTATTCTATATTAAACAGGCATTTTTCTCTTTCTGTTCCTTAGAATGCTTGTCCTTAGAATGTTTCCTTTTAGGATGTGGGTGTTACAGTCAATAGCCAAAGTTGAGCCATCTAATATCAATTGAATAGCCAATATCAATTGTTCATTATGTAAGTGAGCCATCTTGAAATTGAAAACTGTTGGCTAGACTTCTTATGGTTAATGACCTAGCCAACATCAAAATGCAACCACTAAAGACTCTATAACAACCATCCAGCTGAGTCTGGTCAACTTTCAAAACCATGAGAGATAGACTAATTCCTTCTTTGAAGACATTAATATGTGGGTTGGTTTGTTATGCAGTAGTAACTAACTGAAACAGCAACATCCTCAACCTCCGTCGTTGTACAATTATGACTGTGGCTATATGGCAGTGCTTTGGTACTAAAAATGCTTAATGTTATTTTTATACTTGGCCCATAACTAAGTTTCAAGAAATCCAGTACACTTTCTTTATCCTTTTATGGAAGTCAATGCCCAGGATCACTCTGAAAACCACATGGTGAAGAAGTCAAAGTCTAAGTCAGCTTCTGAAGGAATATGTAGAATAGAGAGCCCTTACTATCAGCACAAAGGAGGCTTGGATATGCTCCAATAAGTAATACATATTTCTTGGATTAAACAACTATTATTTGAGCATTTATGTTATAGCAGATAGATTATAGTCACTTAGATAAGATGATATTCTGGCATGTGTCTTAAACTTTTAACTCTTTCACTTCTTTTGTAAAGTGTAGGTAATAGGCCTCACACTCATACCTTCCTGAGTTCTTGTAAGAAACAGATTCCATACTGGTTCCTTAAATGCTTTGTAAACAGAAAGGTAGAATAAAATAGCAATCGTATTGATAAATATGGTTCTAGCTTTGAAACAAAATAATTTAAAAGGGGCACACCACACAGATTTGGAATCAGATGTATTTATTTGATCCATCTGTCATTACCTACTTTTTGTGAAATTATAATGTGATTATGATGTAAAATTGACCATAATTAGAATGTATTGGTTACTCAGCATATGTCTATTTACTTGTTAAAAATAAGTATGCCAGTCCCTGAAAAATTATTAGCACCTATGATCCTAATAGTAAAAATCCTAGGTAATTATCAATTTGAGAATTCATAACTAATTTGAGAAATTCTCACTTGACTTCAGTTTTTTTTTGGCTTCTTTCTTTTTTATTGGTATGAATTAGGGAATAAATTAGTATAGTTTGTGGACTGTAGTATGGCCAGTGTGATTCAGTGGTTGAGTGTTGACCTATGAATCATGAGGTCAAAGTTTGATTCCCAGTCAGGGCACATTCCCAAGTTGCATGCTGCTCAAACCCCATAGGGCATGTGTGGGAGGCAGCTGATCATTGATTCTCTCCCATCATTGATGTTTTTATCCTTTTCCCTCTCCCTTCCTCTCTGAAATCAGATTATATATATATTGGTGACTGTTTAACACTTTTGCAAACTAGGGAGGAAAAGAAGAAAAAAATCCAATATTTTACCATTATCTTAGTAAAATTATTATGATATTCTTCTTCACCAGTCTAACATAATTTATTAAATATCAACAAAAAAGTCAGATTATTTAAGTAAGGTAATTCTCATAAGTGTTGAGTAGCTGGAGAGATTAACATTTTCTGTCAAACAAAATTCATAAGGAAAAAAAAGTTGAAAGTTCTAATATGGGAAATTCTAGATACAAATTGGAAAAAAAAGGTTATGTGAAATAAAGACATATAGCTCAGAAGTGTATGCAGTTATAGGAGATAGTTTTGATATTAAGAAAGAAATACAGTGTTTGGGCTTTTAAGGAGAAAAAATCATGAGTTATTGATACATTAAAATGACTGTAGAGTCACATCAATACTACTTTAATCAAAAATATGACAAATTTTCAAGCTTTTAACAATTTAAGTGATCACTATAAGGACTAGAGACAATTAAAATTGCTGCAGACTCTGTATAATACAGAATGCAGCAAGTTTTGTGGGATTTTTTTTTTATTTTGAAGTAATGGTATATTGCCAATATTTTGTAACTCCACCTGAATAAAATATTAGCATTTTGTCTCATTTTATGTATAATTAGAGAAAGAAACACTGATTCTTGATGTGTGGAGTCATGTAGAAACCATTTAATATGTGCAGCCTCCTAGAATATTTTTAATTGGAAAGATACTTTACAAATTTAATATCTTTTCATCTCTGTTTCATAATTAACTTGAAAATGGGAGTCTATATGGCAGATGAGCAGCATTTAATAAAAATAGCTGACTTGCCTGGCCAAAACAGTGATGTTATAGTGAAAAAATCTGCACATTACATAATTCATGATTTTTATGGGAGACATAGGGTTAGTCATAAGGACTGTTGAGTTTAGAATCTAACCAAGATATACTACTGTTTTGATAATGAATAATGCAGATAACACCTACCCTCTATTAATTACATAGCAGAAAAAGCAGCTATCTAAAACATCTCATTAGGAAAAAAAATTAAATGTGAGGAACTTTCAGCACCTTGATATGAAATACTGGAATATTTTTTATTAATTTGTAAAACACAAGTTTGCTCATTTTCTAATGCCTTTAGCAAACTAAAAGTAATTAAAGAAAAGGATCCTCCCCCCACCCTCTTTTCAGAAGAACTGAAAAAATATTGTATCATGAAATTTTGTATAGTGTATACGATACAGACCATCAGCCTGATAAGACTTTAAAAATAAATAAATAAAAAGTGCATGCCTGGGAAAGACAGTGAACCCAACTCATTATAGTGTCGTTCTTAGCACAGACTGGAATTTGCATGGTGTCAGCACTTCCACAGCTTTTGCTTATGTTGATTACACGAATGGAATTATAAAGATTCATTTCAGATCCCAATTCAGATTTAAACAAATAAGTGTACTTTTCATGCTCAGCTTTTTTACAAATTATAAATATGACTCCTTCTTCCTAAATTTTAAAAGGCATGATTCTTCTGACCAAAAAGAGAGGAGTTCTTTCCTTCGTTCCAAACCTGGCCTTAAAAAGACATTTATTTTTTTCTTTAGAGTTCTTGTTGTTTGTTTTTTATAATTTATTGTGAAAAATATGTTAGTGTTAAAAAAATTATATTTTTGTAAAAAATTAAATGGCTCATTAAGTCACGTGTCCAAAAATATCTGTTGGTATTGTTTGGACATGATTTAAAAATCCAGATATTACAGACAAATTATAAAAAAGGAAAAAATGTCTTCTTCACCCTTTATATTTTCAAAATGATAATACTGTTCATCTATGCAGAGTATTTTTGCATATGCATAAAAATAATCACACTTGGTGTACTATTCCAAATATTACATTTTTAATAGAAAACTCATGTTATTTCTATCTTGGTATACCAGCATACAGTAGTCCTCCTTTATCATTGAAGGATATTTTAAGACTCAAAAGGATTCCTAAAACTTCAGATTGTGCCAATCCTAATATATTGTTTTTTCCTATACATGTATACCTATGATAAAGTTTAATTTAAAAATTATTCATAGTAAGATGACAACTACAATAATAAAATATAACAATTATAATGATACATTGTAATAAAAAGTATGCAGATGTGGTCTCTCTTTCTCTCAGTAATTTTTAAGTTTTTCAATCAAAACTATTCCTAAATCTGTCTAATCACCTCTTACTTGTAGTAAGAGTGTCGATAAAAACAATTATTTAAGGAAGTCTTCATATGGGCTCAAGGCTTTCTTGCAATCTGATGCCATCAATCAGACCATGTTTCTGACCCTGCCTTTCACCCATAGAGCTAATGCCTTTCCCATCCTAACTAACACTTCTCATACACTGTGGCCATAACATTCATAATTTAAGTATCATCAGAAAAACTAGCATGGATTTCTTGTTCATTCTTCACAATTTAGTGGATTTTAGCAACCATAGAATATTCTTTTTCCCCCTTTCCTTATTAAGAACTTTCACTTTCCACTTAAAGGACACACTTTATGGTTTCTCTTTGCCATGTCCAAATTGCCAGCATTACTAGTCTTATAATTTGGGTCCATTTTTAGGTAAAATAAGGGTGACTTGCCCATGACAGTTGATCTGATAATTGATATGCTACTATTATCATGGACAGGTAGCATATGCAGCATGAGTATACTGGAAAAGGAGATATTTCCCATCCTGGGTGAGACTGGGCAGAACAGGGTGAGATTTCATGGCTATACTCAGAACAATGCCCAATTTAAATTTATGAATTCTTTAGTTTTGGAATTTTTAATTTATTATTTCCAGAACACAGGAACTGATACTACAGAAAGCAAAACTATAGATAAGGGGGAAGAAATGTATATATGTCTACAGATTATTTTCAAAATTATAGATATCACACTACATTCTAACTAGGATAACTAAGATGAGAACTCCTCAGTTAATTACACATTTTGTCTCAAAGAACCTTATCTTTCCTGTTTATCTTTTTCTCACCAGTCTTAAGAATAGTCCTGATTCATAGGTGAAATTTAATAAATATTGCATGTTGGTAGTAAGCACATTTATAAAATTTGCATGAACACTATATGGATACTAGTAAATTTCCTTCAGTGCAATTTATCAGATGGAATCTGCATCTTTATTTTTTACATATATTGCCAAAATTTCTTCTAAATAGTTGGCTCTAATAGTAGTTTAAACTGCATATTTCCTCACTTTTTTGCTAGCACTATCATCAAACATTTGCATGTTTCTATATCTACTTGGCAAAAACTAATAAAAATAATATCTAATTTTCCTTTGCATTTCTTAAATTATAAGTGAGAATAAAATATTTTCTAATGCCTCATAAGCATTTATAATTATTTTTTATTCAACTTGTCTGTTTCCCTGGCAGATTACTTTTCATGAATCTACTGTAAATTCAAGAAATTAACTCTTAATCAACCTTTTCCACCATGAATTTTTTTTCTGTGCACATCATTCCAATATTTATATTTTAACTTTCCACACAGAGTACCCTATATAGTAAAAGAGCAATATGTAAATTGACTATCTTCGCTAAACCCACAAGTCATGCTGACCAGCCATGCCCACCAGCCAATCAGAGTAAATATGCAAATTACCCCAGCCAAGATGGTTACAGAAACAGAGAGAGCAGAAGGGAGGCATGGGTGACCCCTGGTGATAGAGGAAGCCAAGCTTTCCACAAACTCTGACTGGCCCAGGCCTCTGCTTAAGGCAACAAAGTTTTAATGGCTGTGCCAGCAGAAGGGTTGGCTCTGCTCTAGGCTACAAAGTTTCAATTGTAGAAGATAAATAAATTCCAGATACCAGGGCCTCCACTTGGGTCACCAGGGGGTGTGGCCAGCCTCCAAACCACCACAGACCCCTTGTCCATGCACCTCATACCCCAGGGAACACCCACCTTGATCCAGGACACACTACAGGGCAAACCAGCTGGCCCCCACTGGTGCAGCAGGCCTCTATTCTATCTAATAAAAGAGTAATATGCAGATTGACTATCACTCCAACACACAAGATGACTGACCCCATGTGGTCAAAAGATTCAGCCCCCATGTGGATACAAGATGGCCACTACAAGATGGCCAGCAGGGGTGGGAAGTTGCCATAACAAAAAGGCCAGCAAGGGAGGGCAGTTGGGAGGGAACAGGCATGCAAGGGAGGGCAGTTGAGTGTGAGCAAGCCTGCAGGGGAGGATTGTTGGGAGGGACCAGGTCTGTAGAGAAGAGAAGTTGGGGGTGACTGTGCCTGCAGATAAAGACAGTTGTGGGGGGACCCAGGCCTTTAGTGGAGGGCAGTTAGGAGTGGACAGACCTTCAGGGGAGGGCAGTTAGGGGCAAACAGGCTGGCAGGGGAGCAGTTAGGCATCAATAAGGCTGACAGTTAAGTGGTTAGGGGGATCAGGGTGGCAGGCAGAAGCAGTTAGGGGGCAGGCAGTTTAGCAGTTGGGACCCAGCAGTCCTGGATTGTTAGAGGAATGTCCAACTACCCATTTAGAGGCCAAAATTCTACCAGGATAGGGCCTAAATGGTCAGTTGGACATTCCTCAAGGAGTCTCAGATTAGAGAGGGAACAGGCTGGGCTGAAGGACACCCCTCCCCTGCACAATTTTCATGCACCAGGCCTCTAGTAGTATATCAATTCTGTGTTTTTCTCTTATAGATTCCATGTGTATGAAACATATACTTATCAACTACCTTAATTTGGCAGGTAGTGTTCTCTATGCTTGGGACACTTCAGTGAACAAAAGAAAGATGCTCACACTTGTACAAAATATATCTATTATATTAACAACTATGTATATTGATATCAGGCATAACATGAGAAATCCAGCTTAATTTTCCCCAAATTGGATATTTGTTTTTCAAAAATACTTACTGCACTTTTCACATTAATTAGAAATAGCTTTTTAACCATTAATTAAATGTATTTGGATCTATTTACAGCTCCCTGTTATGTCTCACAATTTCATTGTCAGTGATGTGAAGTCTAGTATATTCACATATTTTAATATATAAAGGTGGTAATTATATAATTAAGAACATTATTTTTAAAGATTTTTTTGTCTATGTTTGCATTTGTTGTCTAAATAAAACTCAGTATTATAATTTTTATTCTTCCCAAACATATAAGTGTTAATTTATTATTTTTATTGCTACCTAATGGATGGGTAAATTTATTTTGAGAGAATTATCTCTTATTTTTAACTGACTTTCTAACAGAAACCAATTATAATATTTTCTTTATTCAAAGGTGGTATATTTTTCTGTTTAATATTTTAAAGTTTTATTCAAATATGTATTGAACATATCTAGGCATGATTAATTCTTAATTAAATGAATCATGTTAAATTAAATTTTAACTTTTTATTTTATTATAAATTAGTGGCCTGGTGAATGAAATTCATGCACAGAGAGGTGTGTCCCTCAGCTCACCCTCATGCTCTCCAATCTGGGACTCCTCAAGGGATGTCCAACTGCTCATTTAGGTCCAATCCTATATTGAGTCTAAACGGGCAGTCGGACATCCCTCTTAAATCCAGAACTGCTGGCTCCCAAATGCACTCCTGCCTGCCTTCCTGATCATGCCCTTACCGATTCCTGATCATTCCCTAACTGCTTCTGCCTGCCAGCCTGACTATACCCTAACCACTCTGCTGCCAGTCTGATTGATGCCTAACCCTCCTCTGCATGCGTGGTCACCCTCAATTTCCCTCTCCTCTAGTCCTAGGTACCCCCAACTGCCCTTACCTGCCCTTTCCTGGTCACCCCCAACTTCCCTCCACTGCCTGACTGGTCACCTCTAACTGCCCTCCCCTGAAGGCTTTGATTGCCCCCAACTGTCTTCCTTTGTAGACCTGGTCCCTCTCAACTGCCCTCCCCTGCTGGCCATCTTGTGGTGGCCATCCTGTGTCCTCATGGGGGCAACCATCTTTGACCATATGGAGGCAGCCATCTTGTGTGTTGGAGTGATGATCAATCAGCATATTACTCTTTTTATTATATAGGATAGAGGCCTAGTGCACAGGTGGAGGCCAGCTGGTTTGCCCTGAAGGGTGTCCTAGATCAGGGTTGGGGTTCCCTTAGTACATAGGAGAGCCTGAGTGAGGGGCCTGTGGTGGTTTGAAGACTGGCCACACCCCCTAACTACCCAGGCTGAGGCTCTGATTTCTGGGATTTATTTATTTTCTATAATTGAAACTTTGTAGCCTTGATTGGAGGCCTAGACCAGCCATGGTTTACAGGAAGCTTGGCTTCCTCCACTGCCAGGAAAACCCAATTCTCCTGCTTGCTCAGTGGCCATAGCCATCTTGGTTCAGTTGATTTGCATACTCACTCCTGATAGGCTGGTGGGTGTGTCTTGTGGGTGTAGTGGAGGCACAATCAATTTGCATATTACTCTTTTATTAGATAGGACTAGAGGCCTAGTACATAGATTTGTACACAGGTGGGGTCCCCCAGCATGGTCTGCAGGGATCAGGCTGAAATCAGCAGCCCAAAATTCCTGGAGGAATGTCATAGTGCGTGAAGCAGCAAGTGGTTGGAGAGAAGCCCAAACTCGGGCTGGGAACCATGCCACTCCCGCTCCTCTGGGCCCTGCTGGGCCTGCCACCAGTGCCACTCGGTAGGCTCACTGCTGCTTTGCTACAGTCTCCACTCTCATCCTAGGGCAATCCTGGCACACCCATGACCAAGAAGCAGTTGTGGGCTCATGCCGAGTCAGTCCTGATACTGGTCTGAATCCCCATCAAGTCTGGATGGTGGAGGGGTGCATAAGTGGAGTGTCTGCAGGTCAGGTTTGCACCACTGCAGCAGTGCTCGCCAGCCATGAACCCGGTGTCTGGCACCTGTTAGTCAGCTGAGTGGTGCTTCCATTGTGGGAGTGCACTGACCACCAGGGGCAGCACCTGCATTGAGCATCTGCCCGTGGTGGTCAGTGCACATCATAGCAACCAGTCAAACAGTCCAATGGTTGAATGGTCTCTTAGGCTCTTATATATATAGAGAGAGAGATAATATTTTTTACCCTTTGTATTTTCTTCCTGCTTATTCTGTATTTATGGGATCAATTTGATTTTTTTATTTTGCATAATAAAAACTACGATTTTCTTAGAGCTACTGTAACAAATTACAAAAAAAAAAAAAAAAAAAAACACAACCCACTGGTAGTTTAAAAAAACAGGAATTTATTTTATCTCAATGCAGGAGTATAATGTCAATAGAGTTACTTCGTTCTGAAAAGTTGCCTCTTTTTTTTAGTTTATAGTGGTTGCTGGCAATCCTTTGCTTGTAGCTGCATCACTGCAATCTCTGAATATGCTATCGCATCACCCTCACTTGGCATGTTCACATTATCATCTGATTATAAACTGGAGCTATGAGATTTACAGCATTCACAGTGACTCATCTTTACTAATTACACCTGAAAAGACACCATTTCAAATAAGATCATATTCTGAGGTTTCAGATAAACATGAATTTTGGAGATTACCCTGTTCAACCTAATATACCAGGAATTTTCTTAAAGTTTCTCCTTATATCTTAGAGAGTTTTTCAGTTTCTTTTCTTAGATTTTCTGGACATCCTATCTAATAAAGAGGGAATATGCTGATTGACCATTTCTCCAAAGATGGCTGCACCCACAGCTGATGCCAAATTCCCATAAGGAGCCTTAATGAGCAATCAGCAGAGACCTGAGGCTATGCCCACCACTGCCCCCATAGGGCTAGACAGCGCACCTCATGCCATATCTCCCAGCTGGCAGAGTTTGACAGGGGACCATAGGTCACTCTCCCCACCTAACAGGGCTTGACAGGGGACCTCAAGGTACGCTTCCTGTCCTGGTGCTGGGTTAGGGGACTCTGGCTGTTCCCCCTACCCCAGTGCCAGGCCAGGGGACCTAAGGCCATACCTCCCACCAGGTGGGGTTTGACAGGGGACCTCAGGCCCCATCCCCCTCGCCAGCACCAGGCCTGGGAACCTGAGGTTGTGCCCTCCTGCCTGGCTGGGCTTGACAGGGGAACTTAGGCGATGCCCCCCTCCTGGTGCTGGACCAGGGGAGCTGTAGTGGTGCTCCTCCACCTGGTAGGGCTTTATGGGGGACTTCAGGTCATGCCCTCCACCCAGCTGGGCTTGCCTGGTGATCTCAGTCTGTGTCCCCCACCTGTCAGGCTTGATGGAGGACTTCAAGGCATGGCCCTTGTCCCAATCAGGGCTGGGGTACCTAAGGCCTTGCCCCCGTCTTGGCTCAAAGCCAGGGTACCTGAGGCTACACCCCCTGCCCATCAGGGCTAGACAAGGGTGGAACTGGCAAAGTTTGGATCTAGCTCAATTGGGGAGTGGGCACGACTGAGTCAGCATTTCATGCAAGTTTGAGGTGCATGTGGGTGGGTTGGGACTTGACTCTGTGTCCCATGGTGAGTCTCAGACTCTGATAGGAGGAAGGTTTTCATATGCATTTACTAATTTTCTTTCATCTCTAACACTTCTATTGTAGAGAAAGGGAAAATAACAATATTAAATTATTTCCTCTAATGAATCCCCTTGTAATGTGCACAAATTTTGTGCACTGGGTCACTAGTATAACATATAAGGGAAAAAAATGGTCAGTTCATTAACTGATTTCTAATATTTATTTCAATTATTTGCATAGAGTAGCACTGCCAAAATCTTGTAAAACATAGGTAGGTATAGCATACATTTACTAGTATATCTAGTTCTTACTTTAATTGAAGCTTTATCACAAGGTAGTCAACCAGTGGGTAGAGATGGTTCTGACTTATTGTACCCTTCCTAATTAAACATTCTTGCAGTTGCAATAAAATCCTTCATATGGCATGCCATACCTGATGGGGCACTAATTTTCTTTTTTAGTATTTTCTCACCTCACTCTCCCATCAGCCATTGAATTCCAGGTATAGTTTTATTTCAGTTCCTTAAATGTTTATTACATACTTCATGCACCTTCAGCATATTCCTCACTTACAGAGACTCTTCTCTCTACCTCCCTTTCTTGCAATATTCTTTGACCAACTAGATAGATTTATTGTACTTTTTTATTGATTTCAGAGAGGAAGAGAAAGGGGGAGAGAGATAGAAACATCAGTGATGACAGAGAATCATTGATCAACTGCTTCTTACATGCCCCCCACTGAGGATCAGGCCTAAAGCCCAGGCATTTGCCCTTGACTGGAATTGAGCCCAGAGCCCTTCAGTCCACAGGCCAATTTTCTATCCACTGAGCCAAACCAGGTAGGGCCAATACACCAGATTTAATTTCCATTAACACTTTATCAAAAATACATTTCAGCCGAGACCGGTTTGGCTCAGCGGATAGAGCGTAGGCCTGCAAACTGAAGGGTCCCGGGTTCGATTCAGGCCAAGGGCATATATCCTGGTTGCGGGCACATCCCCAGTGGGGGGCGTGCAGGAGGTGGCTGATTGATGTCTCTCTCTCACTGATGTTTCTGACTTTCCATCCTTCTCCCTTCATCTCTGTAAAAAAAAAAAAAATCAATAAAATATATTAAAAAATACATTTCAAACTAAGATATATCCTCTATTAATCGCCTTTGTACTACTATCTATATTTAAATATAGATTTCACTAAGATATAACATACATTCAATAAAATTTGCCCATATGAAGGTATAATTCTGATTTTTGACAGATTTACGTATACCTGTATAACAACCCATGGATCAACAGATAGAGCAGATCCATCACACTAGAAAATTTCCCCAAGCCTATTTTCAGTGGATTCCACCTCCCTTACCCCAGAAAACTATGAGTTTGTAATATGGTACTATAGATTAGAATTTTATTTTCTAAAATTTTGTACAAATACTCCCTATTTTGTGTCTGGCACCTTTAAAATTTTCTGCAATTCATTCATGTTCATTATTCATGCTGAGAAATGTCTCATTTTATTGATATGCCAAAATTAATTGATTCTTTTATTAACTGATGAACATTTCTGGTGTTTCTAATTTTTGTATGCTGTGTAAAATGTTGCCAAAATATGCATTCATAAATCTTTGTGTGGACATAGTTTTTCATTTCTTTTGAAAAAAATAAAATTAATGGGTCATATATCTTTCACATTGTAAAAACTACCAAACTGTTTTTTCAAAGCTGTTACAATATTTTACTTTCTACCAGCAAGATATGATAGATCCAGAATACTGTATACTTTTTAATTGTAGGAATCTGCACAATATATAATGATAAATTTACATGATTATGTGTGTTTTATTTATATTGGCAAAGTTCCAGACAATGTCATAGACACATAATTACTTATTAATATAGAATGAATTAAATCTAAATATTGACTTTGAAGTCAATGTGAGAATATGTTTCCACACTTAAAAACTAACAAGCCGAGATCAGTTTGGCTCAGTGGAGAGAGTGTTGGCCTGCAGACTGAAAGGTCCCAGGTTCGATTCCTGTCAAGGGAGGGCACATCTCCAGTGTGGGGCATGCAGGAGGCGGCCGATCTATGTCTCTCTCTCACCGATGTTTCTGACTTTCCAACCCTCTCCTTTCCTCTCTGTAAAAAATCAATAAAATATATTAAAAAAAAACACTAATGAAACCTCATCTCTTAAATTTGGTATTTTATACAGCTAGTACTGAAAATGCCAGCTCTTGACTAACCTGCATTTCTAAGCCAAATTTGGACCTTCAAATTCTAATTTAAGTGTGTTTGGTTGTATAATTACTGTACATTATATTGTTTGTACAGCAAACCCCTGTTTTCTTCCAAACAAACAAAAAATCATAATCTAAAAGGTTTTAATTTCAAAATTAGAACATTATATAAATATTTAGAGAATAATATTTCAATCTGTGGGACTGCTAGCTACGGATCTTGAAATGCTTATGATAAGATAATTTTATGGGACATTTCACTAAGAACAATATTAAATTTGCTAATAAAATGGCAATTTTTTTACCAGAATATGAACTGTATATGTAAAATACCTAAATAGTAATTTTGGAACCATCATTCCACTAAAAACTATTTAGTTTAACTGTCTTTGTCGACAAATCATGTTTCTTAGGGGAAAAAAAAAAGAACAAATGTTTATTGAATAGAACTGTGTTTTACAAGATGTTTTTTATACCCATGGCAACACTGAACAATTCAAGAACTGACTTACTGAATAAAAATGGCCATGATTATCTGCTTAGTCACAAGATAGAAACAGCATTAGGCATTATAAAAAATGTGTTTGGAGAGATGAAGCACTCTAAGAATGTTTAATCATTAATAATGCTATCAGGAGCTACTTTATTAAGTATGTGGCATGACATGGGTATTACTCACATTATTTCTTTATGTACCATGAGATATTTAACATCTGCCTAGAGAATCATTGCAAACTACTATCAATTTACTGACTTATATTAAGGCCAGTTCTTAAAACAATGCAGAATTTGTCTTCTCCGTTACTCTAAAATCTCTAAGACATGAATCCGTGGTTTTTACATGAGCTCCAAAAAGGAAAATTGAAATCCAAAAGAATGTCAACATTCTTTGCAATTGGTTGTATGTGTGTAATATTTGCTACCTTTCTAATTAGTGATTTTGAAGAGAACTGTTATCTTCATATTTTTATATTATTAGCCCAAAGGATATTTAGTAAGCTAAAAATTTTCAGTATGCATATTAAAGAAGTGATCCTGATTGATAACAATGATATAATATGACACAGTATATAAATTATGAAAATATTGGGCATGCATAGTCAATTGGCAATCCATGGGTATTATTTATTATTCAAAAAATTATATACCCATTGTTTAGATTGAGAGAAAAAAGAGAATTTGTGTACTTATTTTAAAAGTTTGCTTTCTCTCCATGAGGTTTCTTTGTCATCTTTAGAAATGGAACACTAAATTAAAATTAGTCATTGGGTAAAATTGTGAATACCTAAATTTCTGAAGAGTAAATTTATACACCACCTCATTGGGTATTATAAATTCAGGATCAAAGTTGTTATAGGATTAAACAGATTCTCATCTTCATTCAATTTTATATATTAACTATTGGGTACACCAAAGAGATATTTTCACTTAACGATGTATTTTTTGTGCCTTATAAACTAATCTGTTGTCTTCAGCAAGTAATTTGTAGTTAGAAAATAGAGAAGGAGTAAACAGGACTAAGGCATACAAGAGATGTAAAAAGAAAGGAGCTTGAATTAAAAGAAAGGGTAAGTGGCCAATATCAAGTTATGGTAGCGGTGGTGGTGGTTATGTATAGTTTTCCAGTCAAATTCAATAACCTACAAGTTTAGTGTGAGTTTTCTTTTGTAAAGATCCATGTGTACTGAGACACATTACTGTTGGTGATAGAGTTGCATTTAACTGTATATTTTTAGAGCCAATAAGCTCTCTCAGGTGTTTTCTCTTCTAAAATGTTGTTCTTTCTGAGTATAGCTCTTTTACCTCCTTAGTTAAGTTTATTTCTATGTATCTTAATTTTTTTTTTGTGTGTGTGTGTGTGTGTGAGATGGTAAATGGAATTATTGTTTTTAATCTCTATTTATGTAAGTTCACTATTGCAGCATAAAAATGCCATAGATTTCTTGGCATTAATTTTGTATCCTGCTACATTGATGAAATCTTATAAAGTCTAATAATTTTTTATAGAGTCTTTAGGGTTTGGGGGTAGGGGAACAATCAGGGGAATAAGGACACATATACAATACCTTAATCAATAAAGAAAAATAAAGTAATTGTTGATAAAAAATAAAATGTTAAATAGTATTTTGTCTTGCTTTTAGATAATACTATGAAGGTTCTATCTAAATTGTTTTAATGCAAATGAACCCAGTTTTATATCTTTCAGTGGATTAAAAATGCATTTAATACATTCTCTTTAAAACAAATTCTAAGTTGTGTTGGGAGTTTAAAACTGTAACTTCTACTTCAATGGTAATTAATTTTCTGAGTACAATAATCAATCTGATCTCTTTTTAGATTAGATAACCCAGAAAACTATAGAATATGGTCATATTTTATATCTAATGCAATGATTTATCAGCAAAACTTAGTAGCTTTTAGGTCAGGATGGGTGGGAAACGTTTTTGTCTCAGGAGAACTATTAGAGTCAAATCAAGAAAAATTCCTGAGGGCAGAGATTTTGTATGAATCAAATGTCTGGTAAATGAAGGCACCAAGTAAATACTGTTGGATGAATGGTGATTAGTCTGATACATAAAAGTATAGACTCACTTAACTGTTAATAATTAAAAAAATCTCTTCAATATTTACTCTCTGCACCATTATTTTTTATATTATAGCGTAGCTCTCTCATTTCTTCATTTACTTAACTAAACTATGCAATTGCACCATAAATTATTCCCATTTGCAGTTTAGTGAATATGCCCTTTGTATTGCTCGCCCTTAAGCCATATTAAATTCCTAACTATATAGATTTTTCTATTTTTATGTTGCATTTCTCAGAAGCATGAACTATATATGCTTAAATGAGCACATTTGTAATAAATATTTCTTGATTATAAATACCAGCATCTGGTTTTTAGAAAGAATAGAAAAATCACCTCTCAATGGCTTAAGTCTGTTGTCAAACATGAGAAGTTAATCAACTTTATTTTTCATAATAGCATTCTAGAGCTCTGACATTACTTTAATTAAGTAATAATTTATTTAAATACTACTACACATCTTGCAGTATACACAAGAACATCACAAAGATATATTTCAATATAGCTATATAAAAAAAAGAACATCTACATAAAAATATAACTTCAGCAGAGGTTTCTTTACTTCTCACCTCAATTTATCTGAGCTTTCTTATGTATCACTAACAAATGAGATTTCTTAAAACAAAGCTCCAATCACAATTCCCTGCTCAAAGGTCTTTAAGGTTTATATTGAATGTAAATCCAGTTAAATATTAAGTATTTGTAATGGGAATTAAAACTTTAATAATATGATCTAACATAGTTTCTATTGCATTTCACTATTTCCCCCACACATGGCTATTGTATACATAAAATAAGATTTCTTTATTTTTCCAAAATTCTCATTAAAATTGTCATACTCTGTTTGGTTCTTATGTTTCTCTTTTTTCCTATATGCCTTCTGTCTCAATCACTTACTGGAAAATCACTAGCCAATCAGTCAAAACTTATTAATAAACATATTATTTTGAAGTCTCTACTCCCTCAAAATAAATATATTAGCTCTTTAATTTTATCTCTAGTACTACTCTGCTTTTCTTATAACTACATTTTTCTTTTTGTAAAATTATTTTACCAACTATACTAGATTGCACTTTTTTTTCTAGAGCATGGGGAAATAAAAATTTTCATTTTTATACCTGAATTAATCAATTAATAAGATGAAGTATAAAATGTCAAGTATTGCCAAAACCGGTTTGACTCAGTGGATAGAACATCAGCCTGCGGACTGAAAAGTTCCAGGTTCGATTCTGGTCAAGGGCACATACCTTGGTTGTGGGCACATCCCCAGTAGGGGGTGTGCAGGAGGCAGCTGATCAATGTTTCTCTCTCATTGATGTTTCTAACTCTCTATCTCTCTTCCTTCCTCCCTGTAAAAAGTCAATAAAATATATTTAAAAAAATAAAATGTCAAGTATTAAAATAAAGGTCCACTCAGAAAGAAACATGACTACTAAAAGAAAACAATATTCTCTCAAGATAAAATTGTCATACAAAAAGTAACATCTCACATGGTACTTCATCCATGTGAGAAATATAATTGTTGGAAAGTTGGAAAAAGCGTATTTCAGTCAGTTAAAAACCAGTTATATAAAACTGTGAAGAGGAAAAACAGAAGACATGTTAATGTGACAATATGAACATTGCTTCTATTGGAATGGAGAGAAAAAAAACGGGCGATTACTAAATATTTGCTGGGTGAGTGTCATATTTGTTATATCATTGTGTTGAAATTGTCTCCTAAATCAAAAGAGTTATATAGGAGGGAACAATTGCTAGACCAGAAAAATTGTTTTGGAGGAGAGTCAATTAGGTGATATGCTCTTTTAAATGGAGTTAACTGATGTACACAAAGATATATATATATATATATATATATATATATACACATATACATATATATGCATATTTATGTATATGCATATGCATGCATGCATGTATATGTATATACATGTATGTATATATATGTGTGTGTGCATGTATGTATTATTTGATCAAGCTATAAATATACACATAACTTGGTCAAATAATACATACATACATACAAATATATATGTATAGATAGATAGCTTGGTCAAATAATGACTTATTTTTTACTTTATACAAAAAAGTCTAGAGACAAGGTGGTTACATGAAATAGTGAAGGATTGATTTTTCTGCTTTTAGGCTGCTCCTTATTCTTTAGATTCGAAATCATGACCCAGTGTGGCTACCAGAGCTCTGACCATCATGTGCACATGACAGCCAACATGAAAGAGGAAAGTATGAAGAAGGGCATGAGCTTTGCTTTTTAAAAAAGTCTGAGAAATATATTAAGACATTTAACATTAAATCTCACTAGCTGTGTTCAATGAGATAAAAAGTAATACATCCTCTCCTAATAAAAATGTAATTGACACATGTCTTTGTTCTAGGTTGTCATCTGCCTAACTAAAATATGAGAAAAAAGAATATATATGTATGTATGTATGTTACAGGTTTCCGCCAAAAAAATCCACTATAATTTATGAAATAACTTTTAATATCCTTGAAAGTGCATTTTTAGTTAAACAATGAAAATAAAATTGTGGAGATGTTAAAGTATAGCTGGGAAAATGAAATAACACATTCTCAATCAATAAAGGCTTTTGCCTATGAAAGAAAAGCAAAATATAGAAGTATTTCTCAGGAGAACCTCCAGATTAAGGGAAGGGAAGAGAAATTGGAATATTTGAAGGAAGAGTGATGGAGCACAAAGCACCATCGGGAAAATGGCATGAGAGAAGATCTGAGAACTATCTCCTGAACACAAGTTGAAAAGAACGTATGTACAGACTAAAACAGATTCAAATGGGAAAGATGTTAACTTCTTGGATTCTATCAGATAGCCAGACCTTCTGTTTAACAGAAGCACAAATCACACATTGTAAGTAAGTAGAAAGGGAAGTAGGTAAATGTTAGTTCAGAAGGTAAATGGATAATATTTGAAATGCAGGGACAGGAATTTCTGACTGAAATCAATTTTGGGGGCATGCTTCTGAATATCCCTGGCTCTGGCGATTGAGAATTGCTTTATTTTTGAAGCAAATTTCCTCTAGTATTTGGAGAAAACTCCTATGCCCATTAAGAAAGTAATTTATCAAAGATTTGACCTGACTTGGGTGCCTGGATATTGCACCATTAAAAAAAAAATAAGTTCTCTTAGTACTCATAGTAAAAACATATATTTTACAAAACTGCAATTGACTTCATACAGGCACTGTTATAGTTAAATTATGGATTTCCCCCCCAAAAAAATTCTCTCCTTCAACATCTTACTGTCAGAGACAAATTCTTAGCTGCTTTTGGAATGTAATGTTGGCTTCCCAAGCAGAAAGTTAGTTTCATAAAGTGCTGAAAATTCATCACTAGCTTTTTCAGTGAAACTATAAATAACAGCTATATTGTGCCTTGGGAAAACAAACACAGGCTCAAAACTTTATTAAACTTTTTCCCCCCCTTGAACTGCTGTGTAAGTCACCTATAGACTTAACCACATAACTTATGCTTTATTCTCAGCATACAAGAGAAAAGGTCACTGGTTAGTCTGACTGTGTATCTATCAAAATTATCAATATAAAAATATATTTAAGTTAGGGCGAGACATCTTCAAAAAAGATAGGTGACAATATGCATATTGGACTAATTTTTAAATGAGGTTTAAATAACATTTTCCATTTTTTTAATCTAATCACTCCCCAATTATTTATAAAACAGAAATTTGATTTATTATAGTGCATATTGTTCTGCAGGTATTAATATAGTTATTCTCTTTACATAAACTATCCCAAGCCACAACGAGTACAGATGCTCCTCAAATTACTAAGGGCTTACATCTAGATAAATCTAGCATAAATTAAAAATATTGTAATAAATAATTCTCTTAATACACCTAAGAGCATCAAAGTTGAACATCAAAGTTCAACCTATCCTGAGTTAAACACTCTCAGAAGAGTTACATCAGCTCAGAGTTGGGTAAAATCATTTCGCTGCTGCTGCCTATCATAAAAAAAAAAAAATGTATCTTACTATATATCGCTAGCATGAGAAAAAAAAAAAACCTCAAAATTCAAAGTACTGTTTCTACTGAATATGTATCACTTTTGCACCATCATAAAGTAAAAACAAAAACAAAAACATTAGGTCAACCATCATGAGTCAGGGATAGTCTGTATATTGTTTAAACAGAAATACATGTTTTATTTTATAACTAGAGGCCCAGTGACTGAAGTAGGGGGTGGTCCCTCAGCCCAACCTGCACCCTCTCCAATATGAGAGCCCTCAGGGAATGTTCTATTGATGCCTTAGGCCCACTCACCATGGGAGAGCTGTCCTAAGCAGCAGTCTGGCCTCCCTCTGCATGAGGCAACTGGGCTGATCAGGGGAAGGCACTGCCCCTATCACCCTGCTGCTGCTGCCACTGCTGGCTGCCACTGCTGGCTGCCACAGCCACCAAGGTGTTTTCATCAACATGATTCCAATTCCTTCACCACAAAAAAATGACAACTTTCATTAGGCTTTTCAAAATGTCTCTTTCATAGGATATGACCTTCCTTCCTTCCTTCCTTCCTTCCTTCCTTCCTTCCTTCCTTCCTTCCTTCCTTCCTTCCTTCCTTCCTCTTTCCTCTCTCTCTCTCTCTCTCTCTCTCTCTCTCTCTCTCTCTCTCTCTCATCTCTCTCTCTCTCTCTTTCTTTCTTTCTCATCACCTGAAGATATTTTTCCATTGATTTTTAGAGAGCATGGAAGAGAGAGGGAAAGACAGTGAGAAACATTAATGTGAGAAGGACACTTCGATTAGTTGCCTCCTGCATGAGCCCTGACCTGGGCCCCATGGCCAGGGAGGAGCCTGCAACCTAGGTACATGCCCTTGACCAGAATCACACCCAGACCCTGTGGTCAGCAGGCCAAGGCTCTATCTACTGAGGCAAAATGGCTAAGACAGTATATGACATTTCTTAGCCCTCCAGCAGTGGATCTTCATTTTTTCCTCCAGGAGTGAGGTAGAAAACCCCTAGATCACCTTCTTGGATTCTTATTACCCAAGTTACCAAGAACACTGCAAGTGGCATACAGGGAGCTTAGCCAATAAGCTGTCAGAAAAGGCGTTTCCTCTGCAGCTCACTTGCAGAAGTGGGATTGACGGTGCACCATGGCTGGCAGGCCCTGTTCTCTGCAGGCCTGCTTGCCATGGGGGCAGCTGGCAGGCCCTGTTCTCTGTGGGCCTGTGCCATCCATGGCCTGCCTCATCTTGCACAAAGTTGCTTTCTGCCCACCTGCACTTGTAGCCTCCTCCTGAGCCGTGGTGATGTTACGACATCTCAGACAATTTGCATATTACCTCTTTTTATACTTTACTAGAGGCCCGGTGCATGACATTATGAATGGGGAAGAAGGGGTGTTCCTCAGCTCAGCCTGCACCCTCTCCAATCTGGAACCCCTAAAAGGATGTTCTACTGCCAGTTTACAGGGATCAGACCTAAATCAGCAGTTGGACATCCTTCTCACAATCTGGGACTGCTGTCTCCTAACTGCTCACCTCCCTGCCTGCCTGTCTGATTGCCCCTAACCACTCCACCTGCCAGCCTGCTCATCCCCAACTGCTCCCTACCAGCCTGCTCACCCCAACTGCACCCCTACCTGCTTACTTCAAACAGCTCTCCCTCACTGTCCTTATCACCTCCAGCTGACCCCCACTGATTGCCTGCTCACCCCTAACTGGCCCTCCTGCTGGTCTGCTTACTCCCAACCACCCCACCTCCACCAGCCTGATCACTCACAACTGCCGTTCTATCCATGCCTAATCATCCCGTGGTGATCCACTTAGCCCCTCCTTTTTTTCTGTTTTGTTTGTTTGTTCATTTGTTTGCAATGCCTCCTTGAGCTGAGTATGAGAAAACAGTGTACAAATATATCCAGGTTAATGCAGTGGCAGAACATGAGTGGTCTTCAAATCCTTTTAGGGCTGCAGTAGAAGAAGCAGAGTCTTTGATACAAGAATACAGAATTTAGGTCAATGTCACAGTTGTCCAAATATGCTTTCTAAGTTTCTATTGTCCCTAATAGAGTACAATGGAGACCGGATGTTTTCCTTAAAGCAATCTTCTCAGGAGCATTCCTTCCTGGAATGGGAGACTGATGATTCCTCTGCCTGTTCTTAGCTATGATAGTTGCCTCATGACTGGCTCAGCTGTTAGCCACTTTTTGTTAGTGTTTGTAACCTATCTCTGACCCAGACAAATAACAAGCTATAAGCATTCTCTCAATATGCACTTTTGACAACTACTGTGCTAAGTTTGGAGGAATACAGAGATTAATAAAAATTTTTTTCTTGTATATTCCTAGTTTAAAAAATGGGGAAAAATAAAAAAAATCACACGTTTTTTTTTTAATATGAGTTCAATATAAATAATCTAGTTCTCATTTTTTCTCTTCTAAATAGTATGTCTGCCAAAAATATTATTGTTTTGTAAATTTAGATGGAAAATACACATATTTGTTCTTTGGAAACCTCCTGTATTTTTCCATGTTCTATTGCCAGGGAAGAAAACTCTAGTTAGAATATTTAGAATATTGTTTAAAATCTTACTAAACATTTTTTTATTAATTAGACAATATGAGTGTGCTACATAAGAAATTAGAGTCCACTTCCATATAGAACCAAAGAGATTTTTATTTTATTATTTATTTATTTATTTATTTATTTTTAATATATTTTATTGATTTTTTACAGAGAGGAAGAGGGATAGAAAGTTAGAAACATCGATGAGAGAGAGACATCGATCAGATGCCTCCTGCACGCCCCCTACCGGGGATGTGCCTGCAACCAAGGTACATGCCCTTGACTGAATAGAACCTGGAACCTTTCAGTCTGCAGGCTGACGCTCTATCCACTGAGCCAAACTCAATATTTATATGTTGACAGGAATGGAACCTGGGACCCCACAGTCCGCAGTCCGACGCTCTGTCCACTGAGCCAAACCGGTTTCGGCAAGGAGATTTTTAGAATCTGGCTCTGACATGTGGCAATAAAAGATAACTCAATCAAAGTATGGAAAAGGTATAAAAAAATTAGCTTCATCAAATATGAACTTATTTGATGAATGACACCTTATTTGATTAGAAAAGCCAAGCATAAATGTTATTTCTCTACTAGTGTACCACATACTTTATCTTACTTAGCTTATTATTTCCCACAATATTTTAATTGATTCTTCAATGTGAAAAACCTCGTCCAATTATTTTGACTTTGAAGAGCTTCTAAATCTCTTGAAGAAGTTGTACCCTATTACCACTCACCAATTGCTTGTTTATATAACTTAGATCTTAGCTTAGATACTAACCCTCTCCACCCTCCATAAATTAAGCCCATAATCTACCAGTTATATAATTTCATAGCTTCAGGTGTTTCTTATATTGATTTACAAGTATATATTTACTATTATTATTATTAATTTATAATTACATTATTAAATAATGGTTGTCAGTTTCATTTAGTTTACTTTTGTGGTTCCAAACCTCTGGAGAATATTGGCAAATAAGTTTCAAGAAGTCTTTATTTATTAATTGATTTGAGAGGTTTGTTGTTTTAACAATCTATGCATTCACTGGGTACTTCTTGTATGTGCCCTAACCAGAGACTGAACCCACAACCTTGGAGTATCAGAACAATGCTCTATCCCAACTGAGCTACCTGCCTGAACTGAGAAAGGAAGTTTAAAATCTTACTAAGAACTAGTTTTATTAGCATAAAATGAAACTAAGTCACTGGCCAGTTTTCCACCTAACAATAACTAGGTTTTTCATTTACTGACTGCTCTCTAAAGTAGTTATTTTCCTAACCTTTCCTAATAGAATAATTCTAGCACTTTCCAAATCATTCCTAAACAGTTTCTTATATGGGTAAGAAAATTAATTATTTTTAATATTTTTTCTGCACTGGTTATATTTGTTAGATTTTCAAATTCAACAGCTATCTTGGTGTTACATGTTTAGGTGAATATATATTTTTAAATATATTTTATTGATTTTTTTACAGAGAGGAAAGCAGAAGGATAGTTAGAAACATTGATGAGAGAAAGACAGTGATCAGCTGCCTCCTGCACACCTCCTCCTGGGGATGTGTCTGCAACCAAGGTACATGCCCTTGACTGAATAGAACCTGGATCCTTTCAGTCTGCAGGCTGACGCTCTACCCATTGAGCCAAACTGAATATTTATATGTTGTGTTGTCTTAGAGATATTTTAAATACATAAATATAAAATAATTAGCTGTCAATATACAATATATGTAAAGAAAAGAAGCTTCTGCCAATCACACTTATTTTTATTTTGAATGAAAAAGTTTTCAATGTTTAGCATAATAAAAGAGACAGATATTTTTAATTTTATCATTGAAACATTATTATATTAGCAATTATTACTGTGTTTAAAGCAAAATAAAAACAAATCATTTTAGTCAAAATGATTTATTCTCGAAAGTATTTTTAGCATTTTCCATTTTGGTTAAAGAGATCATATTTTTCTCATCTGTAAAAAAAAAGGTGCTTCAACTAATGAACCCTAGAATTTTGTCTAGCTTATTCTTCTATGACACCTCAAATTTAAGTAAGCTTATTATATGTTTCATTTATAAGCCAAGAAATATCAGAAAAAAATCATTCTAGATAATTGTATTCTTTGGCTACTTAAAGTTTTCTGTTAAAGATAGTAAAGATAATAATGAAGCAATCAACTTTTATGTTCATTCTATGTGTTAGAAAGTAGAAAGAGAAAACTCTAATGCTCAATCACATAATAAAACATTAGCATTTTACTGGAAAATTTGACCACATTCAAATATGGTTTTTCTGCACTTCCTTTGCATAGTTCTTATGCAGATTGCTAATGTATGAGTGCAAGATTCATTGTCACTTACCTGAGTATGGGGAGGCATATCTTCCCCTAATGGTCACTGGGAATTCTTGGAGGAAGACCCGATTTATAGAAAAATATAATAAAAATTATTAATGTCTTTATATTAAGTATCTTGGCTGGGGACACCATCCAACATCCAGTTTGTGAATAATTCCTCCCTTCTGTCTTGAGCTGCAGATGTTGTTTAAAAATCTAGGTCTGTGAATTTATTGACCATTATATATTCCAAATATTTTCCAAATTACTTTGATGTATAAAGACATGTTGAGTGCACCATGTAATAAATTTTGCTCATAGAGGGTAAGAGCTTATTCATCTCAAAGATTGTAGATAATATCAAGTCATATTGTAAATGATTGTCTCATTTTTCATAACTTCTGGCTTCAAATTCTTCATAGTTTGGCACTGTACTAATTCTTCCCCACATTGTTATGAAATCATTGATGATCTCTGAAAGTCTAGACAGCCTGGCCAGTGTTGTTCAGTGGTTGAGCACTGACCTGTGCACCAGGATGTCATCAGTTCAATTTCCAATCAGGGCACATGCCCAAAGTTGTGGGCGTGCCCAGTTGGGGGGAGGGGAAAGTGATGTGCAGGAAGCTGGTGATTGATGTTGTTTCTCTCTCATCAATGTTTTCTCTCTCTCTCTTTTCCTCTTTCTCTAAAATCAATTTAAAAATATTTTTTAAAAGTCTACACAATATAGGTTATCAATCATGTATATTTCAGATTCCATCTTCTATATTTTTCCCTATGAAAGAGAGTTTGGCAAATTTTTCATTTATTTTGGAAAGATAATTTAAATACGTAAAAGGGAAATAATTTTGGTCACCTTGACATTTTAGTTTTAAAATTAAAAAAAAGTGCTAGAATATCTATAATCCTGATAATTTTGAAAGCTTGGGAAGATAGGCTGTCTTTAATTTCTAAAAACATTTCTTAGGTGTTTAGTGTATTTCAAAAGATTTTCTTCTGAGAAAATGCAAATAAATTCAAAGGCAGTTATAGTACTAATACTTTCTAAATGAACAAGAAAAAAATTAACATCTTCCAAACAGATTCAGTTATATTCATGTATATTCATATATATCCTATCTAATAGAACAGTAATATACAAAATGACCATACCTCTGCTACACCCACTTGCCACACCCACCAGCCATGACTACCAGCCAATCGGAGTGAGTATGCAAATTAACCCAACCAAAATGGCTGCTGCCACAGAGAGAGCAGGAGGGAAGCTTGGGTTAGCCCTGGCAATAGTGAAACCACACTTTACACACACTCTGGCCTGCCAAGTCCTCTGCTTAAGGCAACAAAGTTTCAATGGTTGTGCAGCAGAAAGCTTGGCTCAGCTCCAGGCTACAAAATTTCAATTGTAGAAGATAAATAAATACCATATGATAGGGCCTCCACTTGGGTCATTGGGGCAGCATGGCTGGCCTGCAAACCATCACAGTCCCCTCAGCCAGGCCACTCCACACCCAAAGGGAAACCCTACCCTCATCCAGGAAACCCTTCAGGGAAAACCAGCTGGTTCCCTCCCATGCACCAGGCCTCTATCTATATAATAAAAGAGTAATATACAGATTGACCATCACACCAACACACAAGATGACGGCCCCCATGTAGTCACAAGATCCATCCTCCATGTGGACTTAGATGGCCATCACAAGATGACCATCAGGGAAGGACAGCAGAGAGGGACCAGGCCTGCAAGTTAGGCCAGTTGGAGTTGATCAAGCTTGCAGGGGAGGGCAGATAGGGGTGACAAGGCCAGCAAAGGAGGGAAGTTCGGGGTGACCCAGGCCAGCAGGGAAGGGCAGTTGGGGGGACCAGTCTCACATGAAAGGGAAGTTAGGGGCAAACAGGTTGGCAGGGGACCAATTAGGCATCAATCAGGCTGGCAGGGTAGTGGTTAGGGGATGATTAGGCTGGCAGGAAGAAGTGGTTAGGGACAATCAGTAAGGAAGGCAGGCAAGCAGTTGGGAGCCAGCAGTCCTGGATTCTGAAAGGGATGTTCAACTGCCCATTTAGGCCCAATCCAAGGGGTCCCAGATTCGAGAGGGAGCAGGCTAGGCTGAAGGACATCCTCCCCATGCACAAATTGCGTGCACTGGGCCTCTAGTATATATGCAATATGTGCTTTTTGGCCAAAAAGAATTGTTAATGGTAAGAAGCAGAAAATATTTCAAATCTTATTTAATTTGTTTATTTCTCAATGATCTAGCACACCCTAATCACATTTCTCCTAAATAATTTCTTGCTAAAATTTTATATTAGTCTATTGTTTACAGAAAAGTAGGCTTATGGTTATATTTTATAACATATTTTTCAAAATTAAAGTTTACCAGTGTTTTAGAAACACATTGCAATATTTTATATACTGTTTATGTTACAACATCCTCATTTATTTAATATACAATTATATGACTAATAGAGAATGTGAGAGTATATACATTTGTGTGAGTTTATTAAAGCATGATGAGGTTTGTAATAGGTAAAAATATGTGTTTATAATTACACTATACTTTTACCAGGTTATTGATTAAAATGAAAGCAAGAAATGACAGTAATCTCTTACATGATATATTTCCTAGAATAAAAAATAAGATGAGTAAATTAGTCTTCCAACACCAGTAAATTCAGGCAAGATTGATTTCATCTAAAATTTTCTGAGGCAAGATTTTTCATAGAGGTTCAATGACAGTATTGTCATTTTCTTGTTCTGTATATTGTATTTACAAAATGAGTATTATGAATATTTAAATAAAACATAAACAATAATATAATTTATATGCAACATTACATTTTACTTGCAAAGCTATCAGACACTTTATGTAGGACTATGAAAAATACCTGATGAATATCCTTTGTATTATTCAAAGTTTATAATAAAAATGAATGTTTATCTGATTATATTTTAGTGTTAGGATGAATAAATATTAAATCAAAAATTTTATTCATGTTAGAATCAGAACTAAAAAATACTCTAGTTCTTATACTAAACTGCCTGTAAACATGCAAAATGTTGAGTTGAGATAAAAATGTGTTTTAAAATACACAAATACGTTTTGTATCTATTCATTTATTATTATTATTACCATTTTAACCCTCACCCGAGGATATGTTTTATTCTTGTATTGTTGTTTTTTAAATATATTCTAGAGAGAGGAAAGTGAAGAGGGAGAGAGAGAAACATTGATCGTTTGCCTCCCAAAGGTGCACTGATCAGGAATCAAACCTGAAATCCAGGTATGTACCTTGAGTAGGAATCCAATCTGCAACCTTATGATATACTGGAAGATGCTCCAACCAATTGAGCTACCTGGCCAAAAATCTATTAATGTATTTTTACCTGGAGCTCTAAAAGCAGTCCAAATCTATTTAACATACGTATTTCTCTTAATTGAGCTCTGTTTTATTTGTGGGTATGAAGAGAATGATAATTATAACCAGGATGAAAGAACAATACCATTAATCTTAAGAATTTCATAAAACCTGTATTTTCCTCAGAAGGGTCAAATGCAAAGTATTTCTGTTTCAGAAAGAGGGAAATAAAACAGAAACATAATCCTTCAAATTAATTCAATAAATGGCAATTTTCCACTTCGGAGTACCAGGGGATCACATGTCTTTCTCAAACTTGGACTTGTTGATGCGGTGTCCTGAATTCACATTCTAGTGTGATGACATATACTTAGCAACAAATCATATACAATTAAATTTATACTATGGGAAAGAGATGAGATGGAGACATGCACTCGGTTATAAGATTATCAATTAGGAAAACTAATGTATTTAAGGAGACTAGGGAAGGTTTTTTAAATGCATGTTGATTGCCCAAAGGAGGTAGCTAGAGATTGGGCTACTTCTCCTGACTACATTTAACAAGGGAGAGGGTTGGAAAGGGCAAGTGACATACAACATAATTTCTATTGTTTTAATGCAATCTTTACTTGATTATGTTTTTGATTGCTTGTTGCAAAGTTTTGAAAGGTTTACAGAGCTCCTATCAAGTTATTTTGGTTAGTTTGTAGTTACACATTCTGTGCTTCTGTGGGGAATTAACAACATTTCCTGTGATGGCTCTTTTTTGGGTGCCAAGTTGGCTGTGCTATAGAACTAATCTATGGCACTATGGGTATTTTTTAGACGGGGTCAATATTATATTTAGTTGTCTTTAAATAAAAATATATCCCTAGATAATATCAGTGGGCACCATCCAGTCAATGGAAAGAACTCAAGATAAAATCCTGAGGTTTCCTAGAGAAAAAAAAAGTTATCCCCGAGACTCCTATTTGAGAGCTTCTAGCTTGTCAGCCTACTCTACAGCCTACTCTACAGATTCCTACTTACCAACTCATGCTGTGTGAGCCCAAATTTTATATATATATTAGACAGATCCTACTAGTTTTGCTTCTCTATTTTTTCAGGGGTGAAATTTAGGTACCCTAACTTCTAAGAATGTAGCCTCATAGTAGTCTTCCTACCCCCACCCATTTCTCCTACTCCCATACCCACACCTGCAGACTTGACTTTGAAGAGAAGAACCATTTATCTGTCCCCTTTATCACAGAAGATAAAGAAGCATTTTCCTTAAAAGTCACCATCTTACTCAGCAGGTATGGCTCAATGGTTGAGCATCAACCCATGAGTCAAGATGTCACAGGTTTAATTCCTGGTCAGGGCACACACCCTGGTTGTGGGCTCCATCCTGCAGGAAGCAGGCAGCCCATTGATGTTTCTAGCTCTCTATTTTCTCCCTTCCCCTCTCTCTAAAATTGATAAAAACATATTGTTTACAAAGTCACCATCTTCTCTCTCCTCGTTTTTTCTTTATGTAGCCAGGTAAGTGATTTTGCTAAAATGAGTCCTAACTAACCTTTAGCATGCCCAAATTGCTGGAGGGTATCTGATCTTCAAATGTGGAACATTTTAACACTAAAGAATGATTTTAGGTTTGAAGTTAACAATATCAACAGGCAATTAGAGTGTCAAGATTTTTGCAGAATTTGTAGTGTCTTTCTATAAATAATAATGAAAGCAGATTTCTATTAGTAGAAGCCAGATTTCAGTACCCTGCTTCCTCTCCATTCCAATACCTTCTTTAAAGAAAAAAAATGACAGCCGAGACCGGTTTGGCTCAGTGGATAGAGCATCAGCCTGTGGACTGAAGGGTCCCGGGTTTGATTCCCGTCAAGGGCATGTACCTTGCTTGCGGGCACATCTCCAGTGTCCGGTGTGCAGGAGGAGGCTGATTGATGTCTCTCTCTCATCGGTGTTTCTGACTTTCTATCCCTCTTCCTTCCTCTCTGTAGAAAATCAATAAAATATATTAAAAAAAAGAAAAAAGAAAACAATAACAAACTGCAGGGCCCTTTATAAGGGCTCTGAGGTTTCCTTGATAAGATCGTGTATATTGTTTTGTCTTTTTTACTTTCAGGTTTACTTCCTTTCTTGTTTCTCTTTAGTAAAGAGCAAGGGTTTTTATCATTTTTTTTAATTTTTTTATTTTATTTATTTATTTTTTTTATTAATTTTTATACATATCTTCCCATTGCCCCCGCTCCCTCCCAGGCATAACCCAACCCCCCAGTGTACATGTTCCTTGGTTATGCTTATATGCATGCATACAAGTCCTTTGATTGATCTCTTATCTAGCTCACCTAACTTTAATCTTCCACTGTAATTTGACAGTCTGTTTGAAGCTTTATTGTCTCTGTATCTAGCCTTTTGTTCATCAGTTTATAATGTTCTTTATTATCCACAAATGAGTGAGATCATGTGATGCTTCTCCTTCATTGACTGGCTTATTTCACTAAGCATAAGGTTCTCCAGTTCCAATCAGGTTGCTGCAAATGGTAAGAAGTCCTTCTTTTTAATGGCAGCATAGAATTCCATTGTGTAGATGTACCACAGTTTTCTGATCTATTCATCTGCTAACATGCACCTAGGCTGTTTCCAAATTGTAGCTATTGTAAATTGTGCTGCTATGAGCATAGGGGTGCATAAATCCTTTCTGATTGGTGTTTGTAATTTCTTAGGATAAATTTCTAAGAGTGGGATTACAGGGTCAAATGGGAGATCCGTTTTTAGTTTTTTGAGAAAACTCCATACTGTTCTCCACAGTGGCTGCACCAGTCTGCATTCCCACCAACAGTGTAGAAGGGTTCCTTTTTGTCCACATCCTCTCGAAAACTTGTCTTTTGTTGATTTGTTGATGATTGCCATTCTGACCAGTGTAAGATGGTATCGCATTGTCATTTTGATTTGCATCTCTCAGATGATTAATTACTTTGGGCATGTTTTCATGTGTCTCTTGGCCTTCCTTCTGTCGTCTTTCGAAAAGGTTCTATTTAGGTCCGTTGCCCATTTTTTTATTGGATCGTTTATCTTCCTTTTATTAAGTTGTATAAGTTGGCTATAGGTTTTGGATATTAAACCTTTATCAGTGATAACATTTGCAAATATGTTCTCCCATACAGTGATCTTTCTTGTTGTTTTGTTGATGGTTTCTTTTGCTGTGCAAAAGGTTTTTATTTTGATGTACTCCCATTTGTTTATTTTTTTCTTTAGCTTCCATTGCCTTTGGAGCAGTATCAGTGAAGAAGTTCTTTCGGCATATATCTGAGATTGTGCTGCCTGTGGATTCCTCTAGTATTTTTATTGTTTCCCTTCTAATGTTTAAGTCCTGTATCCATTTGGAGTTTATTTTTGTATTTGGTGTAAGTTGGTGGTCCAGTTTCATTTTTTTGCATGTATCTGTCCAATTTTCCCAACACTATTTATTGAAGAGGCTATCTTGGCTCCACTGAATACTCATGCTTGGTCAAATATTATTTGAGCATAGTGGTTTGGTGGATATCTGGGTTCTTTGTTCTATTCCATTGGTCTATATTTCTGTTCTTGTGCCAGTACCAGGCTATTTTGAGAACAGTTGCTTTGTAGTATAGCTAGAAATCTGATATTGAGACCAACCAACTTTATTCTTCTTTCTCAGAATTGCTCTAGCTATTTCTGGTCTTTTTTTTTTGTTCCAGATGAATCTATGAAGAATTCTTTCTAGGTCTGTGAAATATGCCCTCAATATTTTAATGGGTAGTGTGTTGAATCTGTAGATTGCTTTGGGTAGTATGGGCATTTTAATGATGTTGATTCTCCCAATCCATGAGCATGGTATGCTCTTCCATCTGTTAATGTCTTTATCTCTTTTTTCAGTGTCCTGTAGTTTTCTACATAGAGGTCTTTTACCTCTTTAGTTAAGTTTATTCCTAGGTATCTTAATTTTTTGGTGCGATGGTAAATGGGATTGCTTTTTGAGTTTCTCTTTCTGTAATTTCACTATTAGTGTACAGAAATGCCACAGATTTCCTGGCATTAACTTTGTATCCTGCTGCATTGCAAAATTCATTTATTAAGTCAATTAGTTTGGGGATGGAGTCCTTACTTCTTCTTTTCCAATTTGGATGCCTTTTATTTCTTCTTGTCTAATTGCAATGGCTAATACTTCCAGTACTATGTCGAACAGGAGAGGTAGAGTGGGCATCCCTGTCTTGTTCCTGTTCTTAGGGGAAATGGTTTTAGTTTTTGCCCATTAAGTATGATGTTAGCTGTGGGTTTAATATATATGGCTTTTATGATGTTGAGGCATGTTCCTTCTATTCCCACTTTGCTGAGAGTTTTTATCAAGAAAGGGTGTTGGATTTTGTCAAATGCTTTTTCTGCATCAATTGATATGACTATGTTATTTTTATCTCTCAATTTGTTTATGTAATGTATCACATTTATTGATTTGCGGATATTGTACCATCCCTGCATTCCTGGGATGAATCCTGCTTGGTCATGGTGTATGATCTTTCTGATGTACTGCTGGATCCGATTTCTAGAATTTTGTTGAGGATTTTGGCATCTATGTTCATGAGAGATATTGGTCTATAATTCTCTTTCATTGTGTTGTCTTTATCTGGTTTTGGTATTAGGGTGATATTGGCTTCATAGAAGGTGTTTGGAAGTGTTCCTTCTTCTTGAATGTTTTTGAATAGTCTGAGGAGGATAGGTTTTAATTCTTCCTTGAATGTTTGTTACAACTCTGCTATGTAGCCATCTGGTCCCGGGCTTTTATTTGCTGGAAGCTTTTTGGACTATTGAGATATTTGGCTTCCTCCTCATTGAGTTTTGGAAGGTTATATTTTTCTAGAAAATTGTACATTTCTTGTAGGTTGTCCAATTTGTTGGAATAGAGTTGTTCATTGTATTTTTTAACAATTCTTTGTATTTCCACAGGGTCTGTTGTTATTTGTCCTCTTTCATTTCTGATTTCGTTTATTTGGGCCTTTTCTCTTTGATTCTTGGTGAGCCTGGCTAGAGATCCATCAATCTTTTTATCCTTTCAAAGAACCAGCTCTTTGTTTTGTTGATCTTTTGAATTGTTTCTTTGCCCTCCAAGTTGTTTATCTCCGGTCTGATCTTCACTATTTCCTTCCTTCTGAGTACACTGGGCTTTTATTGTTGCTCTTGTTCTAGCTCTTTGAGTTGTAGCTTTAGTTAATTTATTACCATTGTTTCCTGTTTTTTTTGCAGTAGGCTTGTAGGGCTATGAACTTCCCTCTCAAGAATGCTTTCACTATGTCCCATAAATTTTGGATTGTTGTGTTGTCATTGTCATTAGTGGCCATGATGTTTTTTATTTCTTCCTTGATCTCTCTGGTTACCCAGTCGTTGTTTAGTAGCATGCTGTTTAGTCTCCATGTGTTTGATTTCTTTCTATTGTTTTTATTATAGTTGATTTCCAGTTTTATGCCACTGTGGTCTGAGAAAATGCTTGATATGATTTCTACCTACTAGAATTTGAAGAGACTTTTCTTATGACCCAACATATGATCTATCTTTGAAAATGAGCCATGTGCACTGGAGAAGAATGTATATTCTGTGGCTTTGGTGTGAAATGTTCTGAAGATGTCAATTAATTCCATCTGGTCTAGTGAGTCGTTTAGGATTGATGATTCTTTTCTGATTTTTTGTTTAGAGGATTTGTCCAGTGGTGACAGTGGGGTATTAAAGTCACCTACTATTATTGTATTGCTGTCAATCTCTCCCTTAATATCCTCCAGGAGTTTTTTTTTTTTTTTTTATGTATTTAGGTATTCCTATATTGGGTGCATATATGTTTACAAGAGTTATTTCTTCTTGTTGGATTGTTCCCTTTAGTATTATGAAGTGGCCTTCTTTATCTCTTATTATGTCCTTCACTTTGACATCTAATTTGTCAGATAAAAGTATTGCAACCCCAGCTTTTTTTTTCCATTTCCATTTGCCTGAAATGCCATCTTCCATCCTTTCACCCTCAATCTGTGTGCATCTCTTTTCCTGAGGTGGGTTTCTTGCAGACAGCAGATATATGGATCATGTTTTCTTATCCAATCGGTTACCCTATGTCTTTTGATTGGAGCATTTAATCCGTTTACATTTAAAGTTATTATTGATTAGTACTTATCTGTTGCCATTTTTAGTCCTTACCTCTGAGTTCCTTCTTCGCTTCCTCTTTCTTTTTATTACAGCAGACCCTTTAACATTTCTTGCATTGATTGTTTGGTGGTAATATATTCCCTTAGTCCTTTTTTGTCTGTGAAGCTTTTGATTTCACCTTCAATTTTGATTGAGAGTCTTGCAGGGTACAGTATTCTTGGATTCAGACCCTTCCTTTGCATGACTTTGTATATTTCATTCCATTCCCTTCTGGCCTGATGAGTTTCTGTTGAGAAGTCAGTAGCTAGTCTTATGGGGGTTCCTTTGTAGGTAACTTTCTCTTTCTCTCTGGCTGCTTTTAAGATTCTTACTTTGTCGTCGGTATTTGCCAATTTAAATATAATGTGCCTTGGTGTCGGTTTGTTAGGGTTCATTTCGCTTGGGACTCTGAGCTTCTTGGATTTGTGTTGGTTTTTTCTTTCCTATATTGGGCAAGTTTTCTTCATTATTTCTTCAAAGATGTTCTCTAATCCTTGTTCAGTTTCCACTCTTTCTGGGACCCCAATTATGCGGATGTTGTTTTGTTTCATGTTATTGCAAATTTCCCTTAGGTTCTCTTCTTGCTTTTTAAATTTTTTTCTAGAAGCTGCTGTACTTGGGTATTTTTTCCTACCTTGTCTTCTATCTCACTGATGTGGTCCTCTGCTTCTTCTAGTTTACTTTTGATGCTTTCTATTGAGTTCTTTATAGCAGTGATGTCATTTTTCATTTCTTCTTGTTTATTCTGCTCCTCCTCTAGGTTCTTCTGCATTTATTCTTGCTGCTTCTTCATCTCCTTTTGGGTCTTCTTCATTTCCCTTACTCAGATTGTCGATTTTGTCTTCCATTCTTTTCATCCACCTTATGATCATTTCTCTGAACTCTTTCTCTGGCAGGCTTATTTCTGCTTCTATTCCGTTTACTTCCTTTTCTGGTGAAACCTGCCTTTTTGTCTTATGTGGGCTGTTTCTTTTTCTGCCCATGGTCTTTCTTCGGTTGTCTGTTTATGTAGTTTTCTCTCCTACGTTGATTGAAAGGCACAAACTACAACACGATCAGGTACAGAGTAGAAATGTATTCAAGATGTTAATAATCACAAATAAGGTGACCACCAATGAAAGACAAATTAGAGGTAAATAGAGTAAGAAGAAGAGGAAAATGAGGAAAAAATAAAAGAAAGAAATGCCAAAATCAAATTGAAAGAGCAGGAAAAGAAAAAAAAATAAATAAATGAACAAAAAAAAATAAAGTAAAATAAGAAAATAAAAAGGAGAAGAAGGAGAAGAAAAGAGGAAGAGAAAAAAGTCAGAGAGAAAAGATAGTGTATAAGAGAGAAAAGGGGAACAAACTATAGATGTCAGGAGAAAACTCCAATAGAACAGTCACTAATCCCAATAAAGGCCAGCAACCAGTACCTAGAGATTAATACAAACTGCAAATAGCAACTGGTATTGAGGTTAGTGAGGGAAAAGAGAGGTAAAAAACAAAGCAAGCAAATAGCAAAATAAAACAAGTAGAATAAACTAAAACAATCTCACAAAAAATTTCAAAAAATCTATATAATCACTTTTCATGCAAATAGCAACAAAAGGACATAGAGAAAAAACAACTTTTTGGCTAGTGAAGGCAAGAAGAGAGAGGTTTGTATGGACTTGTAGTAAGGGATTTGAAATTAGATATTTGAATGGGGTGAAATTTTAACCAGGTAAAGAGAAAGAATAGGGGGAATCTAAAGTTGGAAAAGTGAAAGAGAAACAAGACAACAAAATGGGGAAAGTTAGAAGGAAAGTGTTGACATAAAGGTAGAGTTGATTTGGAGTAAAATTATGCTAAATGAAAGATAAAAATAGAATGTAGAACTCTAATCCTGAAATAAAATAAAGAGAAAACAAAATGACACTTGTTTTTTTTTCCAAAAAGGTAAAATACCTGTACTAATTAATAATACTAGTTTAAAAATGTAATAATTAAAAAGGTAAAATCAATTGAGGTGGAAACAAAAAAAATAGTCTCTTTTAATTAAAATATTTAAAAATTAAAAATTAAAATAAAATAAAAAAAGAAAAAAGGAAAAAGAAAAAAAAATAGAATGGTCATTCACTTCCACTATTATTCTGCTTGGCACTCCTGTTTCCCAGTAGGGAAGGTATTACAGTTCTCTGTGTTCCCCTGATGGTGTTTTAATTTCCTTATTCCTTTGTGGTTATGCGAGAGTCAATTTGTGTGTCATCCACTGGGTGGCAGTGTTTCGGAATTGATCTCTGAGACAAAGCACAGGACCTCTCTAGGCTGTGCTCAGATCCTGCTACTCTGTGGTTCTTAAAGCCAGTTTGTGGGAATTTTGCAGCCAGGACACTATAATAACTCCCAAGCTGTCCCTCTGCCCCAGAAAAAAACGAGTCATTTTCCAGAGCTCACCTCTGTCAACAGTTCGGAGAGTCTGCCTCCACACTCAGGGATCACGCCCTGCCCACCTCCATGGACCTCTCCAGAGGCAGCTTTCCCGAAGCCCGGCTCTCACAGTGTGCACTTCTCTGCCCTGCGGGGGTTAGGAGACCTCACCCTTCCCAGGCGAAATCTGACCCTTCCGCTGGCCGCGTGGATCTCCGAATCTGCCGCCCACGCATCTGAGCCGCCTGAAGAGCCGACTCTGGGTCCCCGGTTGTTCGGTGGGTGCCTCCGCCAGCCAGCCGCAGCTTTCAGACCTCCGCCGACATCCACCTCCCTCTTATCCCAGGGGCAATCTGACCTTTCCGTGTGCTCTGTGGATCTCTGATTCCGCCTTGTGTCTGCACTGATTGGAGAGCAGAGTTCTGGGTCCCCGGGGCCCCAGCTGCTCGTTGGGTGCCCAGCCACCGGCTTCAGACCGCCGCAGACATCCACCTCCCTCTGCAAGATGGCGCGGTCTCCACGTTCACACTGGTGGCTCCGGAGGACAAAAACCCTGTGGCAGTGGGGCTGCCTGGCTGGGAGAGCTCTGTCCAGTAGTCCCCCACCTTCTCCTGGAGGATAACTGACTCTTAACTTGCCACCAAACACTCCCAGTGCGACTCTCAGCCCAGCGACAAAGCTCCAAATGCATCTGTCTACTTTGCCGTCATCTTCTCTCCCCTGGTTTTTATCATTTTTCTTAAATTCAATCTAAGAATATTTTTTGATGGAGTAACTTGTCAGTTTAATGATAAATATGGGGTAAGTTTATGTGTTAACTCATTTCTTCCTTACCAGAGCCCTTTGAAGTACCACTATATTTTTAATATTACATATGAGAAACTAAAACTGAGGTAGATAAGATAACTTTCCAAAAGCCAAAAAGAGATAGAGCCAGAATCCAAGCTATTCAGTCTGACCACAAGGTGAGTTCCGACCAATAACATTTAGAACAAAGGTCCTGACATTCCTGAGTTTCACCTTAAATCCAGAATATACCACATTTTTTTTTATAAATAAACAATACCTGTGAGGTTATGCAATTGCCTGAGAACCAACAAATAAATAATATGTGTTTAGTGAAAATGTATCTGAACAGACTTGGTTTTGCTGTGATGTTGCTGTTATATTTCTGTAAAACAAAATAAAGAATACTTTTTCTCCCTTTATGAGATAAAGTATTCAGGCTAAAATTTTCTGAGGCTCTTAGAAGTTTAAAAATATATGAATCTAAAAGCCTTTCAGGTAGCTTCTATTTCTTCAGCTGTAATTTGGTGACTACAGTTCTATCCAAGCCAAAATATTTTATTTTCCTCTATTCACCATTGTACTGACAATGCAAAAAGACTGAGGATTCCAGGAGTATTCTTAGAACAACATATGCAGTACTATTTACTTGTTAGCTCTAATTTTTCCAGAGTCAACAGGGGAAAGGGAAGAACAATCAATGCCCTGCCTCATAGCCTCCATAAGGTAAAAGTAAAAATAGTTAACCAGGAAAACCATAATTCTTACTGTTATCGGCATCAGTTAATTTTATTCAATGCCTCTTTGTGTAAGGTGGATAGAATGATACAGGTAATATTTATTTATTTAATATTTCCTATTTTCATTCATAGACAATTTTAAAAATGTAGCAATACAAAATAGTCTGATGGCATTCAACTTAACAACATGCAAGTAAAAAAATACATTTTAATTTTTACAAATACATTTTTTTAATGCATGGGAATTTTTAAATCCTCCGCCTTTTTTGCATATAAAATGGGAAAAGAAAGTACCTTCTAATTTTTCTGAGATAAGTAAGTGGTAAAACACAATAAAGCACTTAAAGTATGGCCTGGTTAATAGTTATAACTTAATACTTGTTAGCTAGTACCTCATATGTCAGCAAACAAGTACCCAGATTTCTGAAGACTTGACTTAATACCAAAGTAAGTTTTTAAAAATACCTGGAACAGTATGCATGGTATCTAGAAATTATTTCTTTATTTTGCTGATTGTCAAATTCACAGTGCTTTTAGTGTGCTAACATAATGTTGAGGAGAAAAATGAGTTTTTCTCTATCCTTCTAGGTTCTTGGCTGAAACTGAACTGTAATAAAAAGATAGAGTAACAGGAAACACAAACAAACAGATGTTTAATAGCATTTATAGTTTCTGTATACATGGAAGATGTCCAGAAAAACTAACTCTTTGAAATGTCTTAAGCTACCACATTAAATAATATGAGAAGGTCAATATGGGAGAGGACTGAGAAAAGCCCAGTAAACAAGGAAAGGTCATTAATAAGGATTTTAGTCATTGACTTTGCCATTCATAACTTTCTAGAGATTTAGAATTATCTTTCTTTTCCTTATCTAGACATGGAGACACCCTTACACATGGGCATTTCTCTTATAAAAGAGTAACTTCTACTCTGTTTGCGGAGCTTTTCCTATGTCATTTCTTTAAAATAATCAGCCTAAACCAACCTTATACCAGAGAGGACTGTTATTGGGTCTCTCGCCCTGCCCCTCAGTTCCTATAGATTTTCCAGACAAAATAACCATATATATACCATAGATTTCCTACGTGTATCGATTTAAAGCCCATTTTATTCAGAATATCAAAGAGGCCAGAGTTCCTTAAAATATACTTAGGACATTCTCCCTAGAGCAGTGGTTCTCAACCTTTCTAATGCCATGACCCTTGAATACAGTTCCTCATGTTTTGGTGACCCCCAACCATAAAATTATTTTTGTTGCTACTTCGTAACTGTAATTTTGCTACTTTTAATGGATCGTAATGTAAACATCTGTGTTTTCCGATGGTCTTAGGTGACCCTGCTAGCGGTTCTCAATGAAGCTGCAAAACAGGACAAGCAATGCTCTGGCTGACATCAGGCCCAGCTGCATTGGCTAATGACCCTGTACCCTGGTGTCCATCAATTACTAGAGACCATGACTCTGAAAGGCTACATAAGGAAAGTTGATAAATATTGTAACTGGACACCCCCCTGAAACCTCCAGATAAATATACCTTCAAGAGGAAGGGCCCAGTGCATCCATATCTATGGAGCATGCCCATACTTTTCCCTACACATTTTTCCCAGGCATGGTTTCTTGCCTCTCTCTCCTAGCTGCTTCCCTAACTAATTTATGAAGCTCATTTCTTCTACAGCTGACTTCCTCTATCTCGGTGACTTTCTAAATAAACTTTCTCGGGTAGTTTGAATCTTGGCCCTGAATTTTTTCTTACTACTGAAATTGCTAAATTCAGGTCTAACATCTGGTGCTGCTTTGCTTCTACACCTGCAAAGCCAGTGTTCCATGCTTCATTGGTATCTTGCTGTGGCTTATCTGCTAAAGTTTCACTCGCAGAATTTCCTGTTTGGGGCCCAATTGCTCCTTACTGGCCAATCATATAAAGCAAGTAAAGTTGAAAATAGATAATAGGTAAAATCTGTGGTGATCAAATTCCTGTAATTTGTTACTCAATTGGTGGCCAATGGCGCAGGAAAATTATTCCTATTGAGCAACTTATTAAATGTTAAATCTTTGGACTCACTCCAGAAAGAAATTAAAAAGAGTCATAATCTAAATTAGCAAGATATCTAAGAGATGTATACATGTTATTGAATAGTAGGAATCTAGAAAAATTCCAGGACAACAAGAATAGATAGTTAAACAGTAGTTTTCAGCCAACTAATAAATCCTTTTTTTCCCTAAACCAAAGATACTTAAGCGCAAATGGTTTGCATTACTCCTTCCAAACCAGAGGGTAAATAGATTAAATCATACTACCCAGGGAGATAGGTAATAGAAATCCAACTAGTGCCATTTGAAAAATCAAGAAAATAATTCTCATTTTCGTACATCAGCATAAAACTGATGCATATTCAATTAATCTTTCCCTAAGGCCTCCCCTAAACACCTATACTTTATTTACTTATTTATTTAATATATTTTTTTGTTGATTTCAGAGAGGAAGGGAGAGGGAGAGAGAGATATGGAAACCTCAATAATGAGAGAGAATTACTGATCAGCTGCCCCCTACTGGGGATTGAGCCCAAAATCAGGACATGTGACTTAACCAGGAATTGAACCATGACCTCCTGGTTCATAGACTGATGCTCAACCACTCAGCCATGCCACCCAGCCATGTCCAGCCTTTAGAAACTCTGGAACAAAGGTCCCAGGGTACTCCCACCTCCAGGGAACATACCCATGCCTTTCCCATCCCTCTTTTCTTCCCCCACAGGCAAGTATCTCCTAAACTCTAAGGGACCTCATGAGACTTGCAACGACGGGAGCAATGGGCAAAGGCAGCTCATTGGGGCTAACCCCCTGAACATTCCAAGGCCCTCCTTTCCCCGACTTCCCAGGGAGCCAAAGTAGTCCAGCCTAGGCTCTTCCTTTGCTTCTTTTATTCTCTTCCTTGTTCCACTGTCACTCTAACTGTATTTTTGCTTGCCTTTTCTACACTTTGTCTCTTGATTGAAATCTTTCCTCTAAGAAGGAAGATAAGACCTGAGATCTCACTCTCACTGATAACATACAGACATTAATATCTAAAAGCCACCACTTATTAAACATTTAGATTTTTGAGTTGCATACTTAGAGATTCCATTTTAGTGAGTGTGCAGTTATGTGTAGGCATTGGCAACCAATCACCCTAGTGGATTAGAACAATGGTGGTCTTGAGACAACACTTTCAGAAATATGACCTTATTGTGAGGATCATTCTAAGTGTATTAAAATAATTATGAAGATAATATAGAGAAAATATGAAGGAAATTTAAGGATCTCAGCCTTTGTAAGCTAAATTGATGCATTTCAGATGGTAGCCTGCACTTTAGCCCCATATCTGGAGGGACATTATTAGCTGAGACAATCCTGCAACCCCTGCAGTGATACAGAAAGCCAACTCAAAGATGGCAGACATTACAGGCCTAGCCCCGGTCTAAAAAGTGAAGGATCCACTCTGATGGAATTGCTTATGTACATTTTTTTTTAAGTAAGAAAAGAAGCCTCATCGGCAAAATGTAAGAGAATCTTGAAATTTTGTTTAGTTTAATGATAATCCCATCTTTAAATTCATTTCTGTAGCTAATCCGATATATTGCCCTTCATTCTATTCTGTATTTTAGCTACTGCCTTTCATTTTACCTTCTTTTAGCTAAACTATAAAAGACCCAGAAAGACCTTTGTTGTTTTAAATTGGAAGCACCTTTTTTGACACTTCCCTTATCGAACAAAGTAAAAACAACTAGAAAAACATGTAGTCATGAGAGTGACACAGAGGTGAGGGAGTAAAATCCCTGATTCCTGTAAAAATGTGATACTGTTAATGCCTAGTCCCAACCCCAACCCAAACCAAATTAAAATTTTCACAATGTTCATTCACTTTTGTTAGGAACATAAATTGATACAAACTTTCTAGAAAGCAACTTGCATTACATTTCAAAAACCTTTAAAATGTTCATACTCTACACCAGCAATTCCTTCTCAAGTAATATTTTCTAGGGTGATATGAGCAAATATTAATGTATAAAGACCTTCATGGCTTTGTGATTTATAGGAACAAAAATATAAAAATGGGAATTACCTTATATTCAATAATAGAGGAGTGGTTATATATTATGGTATGTAGATGAGGCTTGCATGGACAACTATATAAATTGACTTAAGTGATCTGTGTCAAGTTGGTAATGAGCAAATATAAAAGTCTGATTTTGCCATCCCAAAATATAGATATCTCAAAAATGTATATGCCCATAATAATTATAAAAGCAGTCTTTATTAAAATATATTTTATTTTCAAAGCTATCAGCTGTTACACTATATATACATTTTTTTGGGGGGGGGCACCCTGTATATCTTTGACATAATGATTTTTTAAAGGCGGTCATCTTTAAGAAACAGCAAACATGGTAGGAGCTCCAAAACCTGAGTAAACATTATTCTTTTGTAAGAGATTCACTTTTGCAAGGAAAATCTCCTTTTGTGTGTCTTTCTCTATGCAGCAGGAAGAAAAAGATGACTCGGTCTCTAGAATTTGTCTTATTAGTTTGATTAGAAGACCAGCCAAAGAACCTAAAAGAATAGAGGAAGAAATGTTTATCATCAAGCTGATAATTCTGTTTTAAGTGAGAGAATGAAAGCTCTGGTGGATATGGAGCATAGAAGGCAGAATGTTGTAGTGGAAAGAACACAGGGTTTGAGTCAAGAAGAACTATGTTCTAGTCTAGACTGCAGAATATACAAACCAGGGGACTAAATCCAGTTATCTATCAACTCTGAGACTAATTTTATACCTGAGTAATGACCATACAATCTACCTTAAAGATTTATCTCTGTGTGGGAGTTTATTTCAGAAAGTTCATGTTAACTACAGTGTGTTAAAGTACAAAATTCAACCAAGCACATTTGAAGATCTAATAGGCTTTCTAAGGGATTTATGAATGGGCAGCCTCCCATCTAGCAACTTAAAGGTCACTCAGAGGGTTTGTACAAAATGGAAGGTTTTTATAGGCAGAGAGTGTGACAGGGAGTTATTAGCAAAATAAAAGAAAGAATCCTTTTTCAGGTCACCTTCCTTTGAGGGGAATGGTGGCAAGGATTTTATCATGAAGATTACCTCACTAATGTTGATCAGGAAATTCCAAACTGATTAGTTTAAAATCCTATTTCTGGGAGAGGCTAAAACTATAATTAAGTTAGTTATTAAGTTTTGGTGGGTGGCTTAGCAACAGTGACTCCATTTTGGCTTGTTGTTTCTTTTTATATCGTGTCATATAAACATGTTGGTTATGTAAGAATAATCAACTGGCAGGGTGGCTCAGTTGGTTGGAGTGTTGTTCCATACACCAAAAGGTTGCAGTTTTGATTCCCCATCATGGCACATACCTAGGTTGTGAGTTCAACCCCCAGTCATGGTGTATATGTGAGGCAACTGATCAGTGTTTTCTCTCACCTCTCTCTCTCTCTCTTTCTCTCTCATCAATAAGAAAATATATCCTTTGGTGAGGGTTCAAAAAACAAAATTTTTGAGAGCCCAGAAGAAAATCTAAAAAGCTTTCAGTTGGGGGAATTTGTAAGATGCAAGAGTTCTGCATGCGATAATGGAAAACCATGCAAAAACACAGAGATACCATTGGGAGACATTATTACACTGTTCTGACACTTATCATAATCACAGTGGTAGCAGGGACTGTCCCTGAATGTGGTGTGTGTTCAGAGCAAACGAATGCCTGTCTTCTTCCACTTGGTCTGTGTAGTTGATTCTAATTTCAGCAATCAAAGCTAAGGTATGATTAAAGACTGCCTCAAATTATGCATGGCTATAGTTACTACTACTACTACTACTACACACACACACACACACACACACACACACACACACACATACACACACACACACACACACACTATCTGAGGAGTTAAATATGTTAACTAATCTGATTGTAATAATTTCACAATATACATGTGTATCAAATCATTACATTGTACCCCATAATCTTACACAATGGTGTCTGTTAATTATAAAAAAAAAAAAAAGCTGAAAAGGGAAAAAAAGATGTTGTGAACACATGACCCAACCAGAGAAAATAGATTGTGATGACTGTTTTGTTTGGGTTATTGAAAGAAAAGATTTCTGGATCTCTGCCACCTGGCTTAAATCTTGCATCCACTTTGCTTTCATGTGTCACGTGGATAAAACTACACTGTGGAGAAGAGCTGAGCCAAAAATTGGAGGGAGGTGTGTTGTCATAATCTCTTTTAAATTAAGCCTTCCTTGTCATCTGAGTAATTCAATATAAATGTTACTTTCATTGCCAGTTCAAATTTGTTTGTTTGTTTTATCCAACCAAAAAAGTCCTAATAGCTTAAAATATAAACATATTATTATTAAATATATTTGCTTTCATGCCCGTGTTTTAAAAGTACCCATTAAAAATGCAATATCTATTAATATAGTGAATGAATTGAGAAAGAATTTATGCTATATAGAAAATATAAATCCATCAACAAACACCTTCTAGCAATAAATACCCAGAGAAATCCAGTATAATGCCATGTGGTAAATTATAAAACTGAGAACACTAATTTTGGTTATATTAATGGAGTCTATAAAACATCTCAAAAGGAATAAAAGAAAATTAAAGAAGACAAGATAAATTTCATGAATGATTTATAAGCCACTTGGGAACCTATATGGTCCAAGTGGGAAGGTTTGTAACTGTTTCTGTCATACTTGAATGTAGGTCTCTGAATGTCAGTTATTCTTTTTGAAATCATGTGACAATTAAATTTGTTTTTGGTGTTTGAGTTTGTCCACATGAGGTGTTCAGGGCAAATATATATGGAAGCGTCTACCACAGTTACTTAATAAGTCATCATCTCTCCTTTCCTTCACCATAGCACTATAAAACAGAATATTCTTGTATTTGAAAGAAATCTTAGAACTCATTTACTCTTCTATTAATTATACATCATCTCCCAATGAAGTACTTATACAATATTCTGAAATGGTGAAAATGTTAACACATACTTGTGGAAATGCCTTTTAAAGTTTGAAATCCTCTAAAAATCTATTGACAGCTCACATAAAGCTGGTCAAATTAGAAGAGTATGCTTCCTTATGGATAAATATAGATTAAACTATTTGAAATAAAGAGTGACTATTGCTCCAGAGGAAGCAACTTCCTAGCAGGGTGCTCAAAATGCTGAGAGCAAGGGCTATTAAACTCTATGAGTGAGCTGGAGGATGGTAGTAGATAGGGAGGTGTTAAATTTCTGCTGATCACCCAAAATTATTTAGGTTAGTGAAAACATGCAGGATTATGAGGAAATCCAGAAGGATCTAATTAAACTGGATGATTGGGCAATGTGATGACAGATTAAATTTAGTGCAGATAAGAGCAAGGTAATGCATATTGAGAAAAATAATTTAAACTTTCCTTGCACACTGATGGGTTCTGAATTAGCCTGAACCTCTGAGGGAAAGCATTTAGAAGTCATTATGGATAGTTCAATGAGAAAGCTTCTCATTGTGCAAGAGCATTGAGAGTAGCCAATAGAGCACTTGTAGACATTGATTTGAGTATGTGAAATAATATGAAAACTATTAACATGGAATTACATCGATCAATGAAATTCTCATACTTTGGCTTTATTAATTTTAGGTTTGTAATCAGAAAACACTAAAGGAGAATTGATAATGTGTTAAATTGTTCAATTAAAAGTGGAAAATAGTTTGTGTGTTTGTTTAGAAATCCAATGGCAGCAAGACAGAGATAACCTCAAAATAATGAGGGGCTCAGCAAAAATCTCTTTTGGACATTCCTATGCAATAAGTACTAAAACAAGATGGCTCTAGGGGAACTAAAATCTACATTTTAACAGATGCCTTAATAGGTCTTGAAATCAATCTCTAATTCACTCTTGGAGTAAATAATTGAGGCAAATAGCTCAGCAAGATTCACAGAGATTAGATATTTATGTGACTATGAATAACATTTGCAGCTATACTAGGCACACCAGGTTGAGATGCCTCAGAATATAATGAAAAATCCTCAGAACACTTATATCAGCCTATTGTCAGACAAAATCATCTCCTTGTTGCTGCCCAACATCACTAAAGAGTATTGTACGATATAATGCTAACTCCAGGAAAAGATCAAAATTCAAAATGCGAAGTACAGCTTCTACTGAATGTGTATCACTGCACTATTATAAAATTGAAAAATCATAATTTGATCCATCATAATAGGGACTATCTGTAGTATTACAAATCAGTGAGAAGACAAAAGTTTGCAAAGTCTGATTTAAATACACACCAGGTTCTCAAATAAATTTGCTTTGTTTAACACCATCCTATCTAATAAAAGAGTAATATGCAAATTAACCATCACTCCATCACAAAGATGGTGGTGCCCATAGTGGCTGGGGTGCTAGACACTGGCAGAGTCATCTGGCAACAAGCCACAGCATCTCATGTATCCCAGCCCATGGAGGGAGGGAGGGCAGGTGGACAGGCCTCTGGCCAGAGGCTGACTAGGGCAAGGGAAGCTGGCATCGTTGCAGGCCAGGCTGAGAGACCATCCTCCCCACACACTAATTTCATGCACTGGGCCTCTAATTTTATTATAATGTTAATGAGAATTAAAAAAAAAATGATTTCCCTCTGGGACCATTGTCCAGGGACTGCAGAATCCTTCCATATCTCAAAGATTTATGTGTCTACATTGTCTTAGCCTGAGTGAATGTGGGTGTGGTTGTGGGTGTGATTGTGCCCTTTGATGAAAGGGCATCCTGTCCAGGATAGGTCCTGCCTTGTTCCCTGAGAAGTCAGGATAGGCTGGGGCCACTGGTGACCCTAAGCTGGAATAAGCAGGCTGTAAAATTATTATTTTACTTTTCTTTATTATTCTTACTGAAACATATGTGTAGCTCAGATTTATTTCAGTATTTGAATTGGAAGTGTTTTGGGTCTTTATATAGAAATTTGGTGATGGTTTTGAGGAGAAATATGCTGTAGAAACTTATTTCTTCTTTATATTAATTAGTATATGGTAAAATTAGTTTTACTACATATTGTATTGCTTAAAGTTTTAATTTCCAAGAAACTAGCAATGATAAGTGAAGACTTAGTTGATTAGAATTTGGTAACCCATACTTATGAAAAAATTGTAGTAAGAATGTTCTTTATTAACAATAATAGTTATCCTCCTGCATTAATAACATATTTTGTAAGTACAGATAAAATGTATATATATTAAATTATATAAGGATAGATAGATAGATAGATAGATAGATAGATAGATAGATAGATAGATAAATAGTCCAAGCAGATAAAAGCAAACCATTCTAACTACTTCAATCAAAATAAGTTTAATTCAATGAATTTGTTATATATTTGCTGAAAAAGTTGAGAATCCAAAGAGGAACTCATGGGTGCTACCACACTTAGGCTAGAAGAACAAAGAAACGAGGCAGTATTACCAGATTTCAGCACCCCAATTTGGAACCTTGGAGTCTACATGGTCAGAGTCAAGCCAGTGGTGGATAATCAACCACTGCTGAGCACACCCAAGAATGAGGGTAGTGAATCAGGAATATACTAGCATATCCTGCCTCCTTTTTTCATTTCTGTCATGGATTCCCATTTACTAAAGCAGTAATGCAGCCTAAAATGGCCAATGGAAGAAACTTGCAAGGAATCAGCTCTGATACCATGCAGAGGAAAACAAATGCAAAAGATAGATCTGAAGGCAAATAAGGCAAATGGCTGTCATTCTACCAAAATAAAATTTACTCTTTATTTCATTATGAGCAAAATTTATTTTACAAAATGTTGTGTGAGAGAAAAAGATTTTATGTGACATACATCAGAGTGTAAACTTCATTGTCCCACCCTTGACATGTTTCTTGTCCCAAATATATTTCTACCTAGGATTTTTTTGTATTTATTTTTTTCTTACTCCTTGTAGAGCTCAGACTAATAACCATATATATAGCAAAATATTTATAAATAATAACTGATAATGAAGTAATTGTAAGCAAATTATAATTCCTTTCATAAAAAACTTTCAATTAAACTTTATCTTAATAATAATTATATCTCATAACATTTTAAAGTATTTTACATTTTTTTCTTATTCATTTCTGTCCACATTTTTTATAAAACATGCCTCAGAAACATCCTCTTCTATCTTCATCACAGTAAAAATAAAAGCTGTCATTATTACCACCACATTGATAACATGTGGGTTAGTTCACCAATTAATTAATATTGAATAAAATTAAAATTGTTTATCTTCCATTATCTCAAATACCTTTTAAAAAACATTTTAAGTATTTGACTCCTTCCTTTCTCAATTTATCTCAGCATTTTCTTTTCCTGACCTCTATACAATAACCCATACTATCTCTATGGTTCGTTCTTTTTAATCTCTTCATTACCTCTTCCTCTGTCAAATCTTAAACTCTGGGCAATTTCTGTGTCAGATCCTTGGCTATCATCCTGGCTAATAAAGAGGAAATATGCAAATTGACCATCACACCATCACAAAGATGGATGCACCCACGATGGATGCTGAGTTCCCATAAAACGCTTTAACAACCAATCGGCAGAGACCTGAGGCTGTGTGGCACTGGACTACGGCAGGGTACCTGAGGTGCACCCCCACCCAGTGATCGACAGGGGATCTAAAGGTATGCCCTCCAGCCTGGGCCATGCCCCCTTCCTGGTAGGGTTTGACAGGGGATCTCAGGCCATTTCCCCTACCTGGCGCCAGACTGGAGGATCTGAGGCTGCATCCCCCACTTGGTGGGGCTTGAGAGTGACCTGAGACTGCACCCCCCCACCCAGAACCAGGCAAGGTAACTGAGGCTGTGTCCTCACCAGGCAAGGCTTGACAAGGGTGGGACTGGTCTGGGTCTGGATCTCGTGTGATTTTGAGGTGCATGTGGGTGAGCAGAGACTTAACTCTGGGTCCCACAGTGTGCCCCAGACTCTGACAGGAGGAATATTTTCATATACATTTATAATTTTCTTTCATCCTGACATTTCTATTATAGAGCAAGGGCAAATAGCAATATTATAATATTTCCTCTAATTAATCCCCTTTTAATGTGCATCGATTTCATGCATCAAGCCACTAGTTCCTCATATACTTACTAGAAGCCCAGGGCATGAAATTTGTGCATGGGGGAAGGGGTCTCTCAACCCAGCCTGCCCCCTCTCACAATCCAGGAGCCCTCAGGGGATGTACCCCTCTGCAGGAGGTGACCAGGATGATCAGGGGAAGGTTCTGCCCCCATCTTCCCTCTGCTGCTGCCAGTGCTGGCTGCTGCAGCTGCTGGCCCTTGGCCCTTGCTTTTTAGTGATGGCCCTGATCCCCATGCAATGGTGAGTGGGGGATAATCTGGGGTCATGCAGGCTGGGATAGAGGCTGTGGGAGGTTGAAGCATGCCAGGTTGCACCCCATCTATCCTCTGTGGAGGTGTGGTACCTGGACTGGTCCCACGCTACTGCCTCTGTGGCTGCCTCTGCAGAGAAGCAGCACTGGGAGTAGGCCACACCATGACCCGTACTGTGCCATCTTTGCAGTAGCAGGTGTGGTGCTGCCTTCTTGCCACCTCTGCAAAAGGGGCCACAATGCTGGACCTGCAAAGCCAGCCTGGCCTGCCCCTCCCTCATAAGTGCTGGACTGGCCTGTCTCTCCAGTGTGCCACCAGACCAGCCCACCTTTCCCACATGTTTTGTCCAGATGTATGTCTGGATGGATGTCCGGAAGACATGTTTCCTAATTAGCTTATTACCCTTTTATCAGTGTAGATTTTCGATTTTATCTCTTTTTCTCTGTAATGGTATTCAACCCCCTCAAGTAAAATACCCAATTTGCAAATTTGTAACTAAAGTCTTGATTCTTTCTCAAAATCCAAACTCATATATGCAACTAGCTCCCCAATATCTTCACTCTTTACTATGATTAAACTCCTTATTATGATCTATAAAAACATACAAACATAATAAATACCTGTAGTTTTTCCCTAATCAAATATTTCTTGACATACTTAAGACCAATAAATCACTAAATTACCCATCCAAAATAAGTCTATTGACCTAAAGACCTCTATTTTCTTAAATTAAGTTTATAAAAAGATTAGTTTTCCAGAATCTAAAGTACTTTTTGAGGCAAATGGTGCAACCCTGTACCTTAACTTCCTTGAAACAGAGCCTGGGAGTGAAATTCAAGCCAGCTCTCCATTAACAGAGATTTGCCTTTGTGAAAGCAAAACATTAACTTTTTGGTTTTCTAACTATCAGTTTCAAAATCTGAATCAATGATGCAATTCCAAAGACTTTAGGCTCAACAGCAATATCACCCATAACCCTATATTAAATGCCAAAGAAGTATCAAATGGAGATAAGAGCTACATGAATGATTATGTGTAAATGTGGTCGGATGCCACTTGGCAGGACAATCAACATGCATGGGGGATGAAGCTATATAAACTCAGTTGAATTGAATCAGCTGTATTAATGGGCCAGAAAATCAACCAGTCTGAATGAAAAATTTACTTGAAATGGTTGACCAGCACCAGTTGAAGAAGCAATTGAAATTTGAGGAATTCTTAAAAATCCCCCAAACTAGAAGAGGGGGAAAAAGCCATTTTTTTATTTATTTTCGCTTTAGAACCACTGCTGTAGAGCCTAAAACTATCAGAAAACACAGACGTTTACATTATGGTTCACAACAGCAGCAAAATTACAGTTATGAAGTGCAATGAAAATAATTTTATGGTTGGGGATTACCACAACATGAGGAACTGTATTAAAGGGTTGTGGCATTATAAAGGTTGAGAACCACTGGATTCTAGGCATGGCCACAAGGCTGTAAGCACCCTCAAAGAAAATATATTGTGCTCTCTTAATCTCTAAAACTATCCTTTAAATTTTCAATGATACATATAACCATCTAAACCAAGGTCACAAGGACCACTACTTTGAACTTCTTATTTATGTCCTTATTTCATAAACAATTTATCCAATGGCCTTACATATTTCTAAGTACCTTCTTTTACTATTACAATAATGCGTATTACTATGAATACTTTGCTCTTTTTATTGAATTGTTGCTGCCTTATCAGTAAGAAGACTCTTTGTTATTCTTATCATTCAGAGGAAAAACCTGACACAAGACATGTTAAATGATTTGTTTAAGGTCGCACACATGTGGAATGACAAACCTGGGATTCAGATTGAGGCCTTCATCTTCTATAAAGTATGTATGACTTGTTAGACTTTTGAAAATTGACCTTAATGTTTTTACCAAAATTCTAATTCTTGATAACCAGCAATTCTATAGTAGTTTCTTATCCTTTTGCTTAGGAGAAGTAAAGAAAGTTGTGCCATAATATTCACCTATGGGGATAAGTGTCTGTTTAGATCTTTTGTCCATTTTAATTGGAATGTTTGTTTATTTGATTTTGAATTGAATGAGTTCTTTATATTTTGGATTTTAACCCCTTATTGGAGCTCTTGCTTGCAAATCTCTTCATCCATTCTGTTGGTTGCCTTTTTGTTTTGTTGGTGGTTTCTTTTGCTGTGCAGAAGAAGCTTTTTAGTTGAATATAGTCCCATTCATTTGTTTTTGCCCTTTTCCATCCCTTGCTTTTGGGGTCAAATTCATGAATTCATCCATAAGATTGGGGTCCATAAGGTTAGTACCTATGTTGTATTCTATGTAGCTTGTTTCAAGTCTATATTTAGGTCTTTGATCCATTTTGAGTTCATTTTTGTACATGGGGACAAATAGTAGTCTAGCAATATGGTGGTTACTGGAGGGAATGGGGATGGGAAAATAGTAAATCATATATAGTGACAGAAGACGATTTGATTTTGTGGGTGGGGACATAATGCAATATTCAGATGATGTATTATAAAAATCATACACTTGAAACCTACATAAATGTATTAACCAATGTTACCCCAATAAATTAAATATAAAATTATCTATTAAGCAGACCTTAAAATAAGAATTCATTAATTCATTAAATGACTGTAGAATTGGCAATGATTTGATAGTTCAAGTAAATCAAAGTCAAGCCCATATTTACTATGACTTAATAATACCAAATAAATGAAGGCAAGACTTTGTGCATGTAGGTGATTTATTCTTAAATTAAGCATTTGTATACAGATAAAATTCTTGCAGCTGTCCTGGTCTTTCATCCTGAGTAGCTTCAAAATGCTTTGCAGTGAATTAAGTTCTATCTAGAATAGAGTAAATAATAGTTCATTTTAGTAGAAACTATTTTGTCACTACATCAGCAAATCTCATTTAAAAATGTGCATTACTTATTCAGCTATTTGAAAGATGGCATTAGAGAGGAGCTACTTTGTCATTTTTTTAATTTGCCAAGCCTTCCTTTTTAAACCTGTAACATTGTGCGTTTTTAAAATATCAATTACCATTTTAAAAATCTATCAGTTTATCTTGAGTTTCTTAGCATGTTTCTATGCCAAAGAAAACACTAATCCTTTCAAATTATTGAGAATGTTGGAAAGAAAAAAAATCTTTTTAAGTTTTTTGGCTGGTCTTATAATTAAATTGACATACCGATTAATAGGAGAAAAATAAAAATCTAATTATATATGTATGGAGCCCCATAGAAATATGAATACTATAGGTAACCAGGTGATTGAGACTATTATGCCATCCCAAGTTAAGGAATCAGATAGGGGCCTGAGGCTTCAAAGGGGAGAGGACATTTTATAGGAAGACAGGAAAAGCAAATGTTTTCTAATCAGACATTTACCTTGCCATCAGTTAAGTCTTTCAAATAAAAAGTTATCTCTGATAATAGTTCTTTATCTGGGCCAATCCCTGATCTAAATTATTTTTGGCAACTAAGAGAGAGCTAAAGATTCTTCTGGAGTCTGCAGAGTTTTGATTCTCTTGTACTCAAAATAATTCACCTGCCAAAGTGCACATTTTGTGGTGGCAGATTCTGCTCCTCTTCAATAATCAGTGTTTAATACTCTTTTTTTTTTTCTCATACTTATAACAAATCATAAATTATTCTGGTGTCGGTTAAAGAAGTGAAAGCCTTATGTGATTCCTAACGTTTATTGATAATTTTCAATTAAAATCCTTAGTGATAAAAAAGATTGTTAAAAGTATCTATACTAGTAATAGCCTAGGTGGTTGTCATGCCCTCATGCATCACGACCTAATGTCATCATAAGATGGCCATCAGAAGATGGCCATCACAAGAGGCCTCATGCACAGCAAAGGTGGGATCTAGCAGAGGAGGTGAGGCGCAGGAGGGGAGGGGAGTTGGGGGTGATCAGACCAGCAGGGGAGGGCAATTGGGGGCAATCAGGCCAGCAGGGAAGCACTTATGTGTCAATCAGGTTGGCAGAGGAATGATTAGGGCAATCAGGCAGGCAGGCAGGCAGGCAAGCAGTTAGGAGCCACCAGTCTGGGATTGTGAGAGGGATATCCGACTGCCAATTTAGGCCTGATCCCTGTGGTTCCCAGATTGGAGAGGGTACAGGCTGAGCTGAAGGACACTCCCCAAAATGCACAAATTTTGCACACTGGGACTATAGTCTATCCTGACTACCCTGTTTTCCCAAAAGTCAGAGATCCCCCGAAAATAAGACCTACTTCCAGTTTTGCAGATCGCTGTAATATTAGGCATCATCCCAAAAAATAAGACCTCCCCGATAACAAGGCCTCCCTCAAACATAAGGCCTCCCTGGAATATAAGGCCCCTGAAGCTACCATAAGGCATCTGACTCCTGATTTAAAGAGACCTCCCACTACCTGAACAGCTCCGGCTCTGCTGCGGCCGATCAGTGAGCTGGTTTGTGATGACAATTACGACCATACCATTTACAGGAAATAAATTTCCTTTTTTTGTTGTTCAACAATAAATTTGTACCATATTCTTCTTCATGGAAAAACAAGAGGTCTCCTGAAAAATAAGACCTAGCACATCTTTGGGATCAAATATTAATATAAGACACTGTCTTATTTTCAAAGAAACAGGGTAATAAAACTAAGTATAGTAGTCACCATGTCCTTACATATAATGCCCTTAGGCCACCTCAGGATGATTGTGCCACACAGTGGAGGTGGGCTTCCTGCAGCCAAACTGGTTAGGGCTTGATATTTTATTTTGTTCATAATAAAATAAACTATAACTTGATTTAAAGTATTTTTCATTGTTATAAAAATATAAAAGGTAAAAATCACATTTTGACTATTTATTGAAAGCAATTAATCTATGTTTGTTTTACCTATCCTAAATTATCACACTAGTATTTTATGAATGTATTAATGTATTAGAAGCCCAGTGCATAAAATTCATGCATGGGGGAGGGGGTGTCTCTCAGCCTAATCAGGGATCCCTCATGGGATCTCTGACTGCCTGTTTAGGCCCGATCCAAGTAGGACATCCTTCTCATAATCCAGAACTGCTGGCTCCACACTGCTCCCCTGCCTTCCTTCCTGATTGCTCCTAACTACTTCTCCTTGTCAGCCTGCTCACCCCCTAACCACTCCCCTGCCAGCCTGATCGATGTCTAACTGCTCCTCTGCCAGCCTGTTTGCCCCTAACTACTTGCCCCTACAGGCCTGGTCCTCCCCAACACCTTTCCATGAAGGCCTGGTTGCCCCCAATTTCCCTCCTCTGCTGGTGTGTTCACCCCTAACTGTCCTCCTCTGCAGGCTTGGTTGCCCCCAAGTGCCCTCCTTTGCAGACCTGGTCCCTCCCAACTGCCCTCCTCTTGTTGGCTGATCTCCCACAACTTTTCTGCCTTGCAGGCCTGGTCCCTTATAACTTCCTTCCCCTGCTGGCCATCTTGTGTTCACATGGCTACAGCCATATTTGACCACATGGGGGAGCCATCTTATGTATTGGAGTGATAGTCAATTTGAATACTACTCTTTTATTAGATAGGATAGAGGCCTGGTGCATGGGTGGGGCCCAGCTCTTTTTCCATGTAGGGTGTCCCATATCTGGGTGGCCGAATCCCTGGGGAGTAGAGCAGCCTGGACACGAGGCCTGTGGTGCTTTTAAGGCCAGACACGTGCCCCAGAAACCCAGGCGGAGGCCCTAGTATCTGGAATTTATTTATCTTTTATAATTGAAACTTTGTAGCTTTGAGTAGAATCCTAGCCCAGCCAGGGTGTGCAGTATGCTTGGTTTCTCCATTGTCGGGGAAACCCAAGCCTCCTGCTGGCTCTGTAGCTGCAGTCATCTTGGTTGGGTTAATTTGCATACTTGCTCTTGATTGGCTGGTGGGCCAGTATGTGTGTGTAGCAGAGATATGGTCAATTTGCATATTGCTCTTTATTAGATAGTATTGGTGAGTCACTTTATTTTCCATACCTATAAAGTGATGATTTTAATAACATCTGAATCAAAGGCAATTAAATGTTAAATAATAATGTATCGCTTAGTGTGTTTCTTGGTATATAGTTAATATCTAATAAATGTTGAGAGAACAAATAGAAACATAATATGGTTATCTGGGAAATGTTACCTTATTCTAATCATGTCTGGATGACCAAAAATTATTGGGTTATGATTTAAGTATATCTCAAATATACAGGTAAATAGAGTCTGTTTTATAATGTTAATATTTCTGAAGAAGATTAAGAATTCCATTATAACTATGTACACATTAACCATGATGTATCTAAAAATTATAACTAAATTGACTTTATTATATTATAACAGAAAAAGGATATTATAAACAGAATTATTGATATATTTCATGAACAACATAGTGTTCTATTTTCTGCATTTTAGTGTAAAATGAGGTATATAATTTTCCATAATGACTCTACTTAATGGATAAAAGTTTGGTTATAGATTCCTAAATAATTAAAGGTCTTAAATAAGTTGTCTATGAGGTGTTCTTATTTGAATTTGAACAGTCACACTGTATTACTTTGCTAAGCTTTGCAATTTTATATGATATTTATATGAGCAGATTTGTAATATGATAATGAAGTTGAATATAAAAATTTGCCTACTAGAATAAACATTCTGAGAGACAGTTTATGTAAGTCTTAACACTGTTCTGCAATATAAGTCATGAAGCAACAAGGTCACCTGCACTTTCACTCATTCCCATCAATTTGATATCACTCTTGTTTTTTGTTTGCTTGTTTGTTTTCTGCTTTGTGGTTAGGCAAACTTTGGAATCTTTGATTTTATAAATTTCAGCAGGTACCCAGATGGGCATATGTAATGAAATTTTTAGGGCAATTCACTTAGGTATCTTTGTGCTGAGTCTGACTATGATGAAACTTAAATATGCCACACTTTTTTAAATTTTATTTTAATGTGGTTTGTCTTCCTCATCCTCCTCTTCCTTGGAAGGAAGACTTGTAGAGTCACCTTTTTTCCTCCAACAAAGTCCATTTTATTACTTTTGCCCAAGTCTTTATATTATTTCCAGGGCTTATCTTGAATTTTAGTAAACAGGGAAAAATCTAAGTGAATATTTATCTAGAACTGTCATTTATTGAGCATCAAACATATTAGTGTGTGTGTGTATATATATATATATATATATATATATATATATATATCACCAATCTTTAATATAATCCTGGAATGTGGGTACAGTTTTCTCTCTTATTATATATGTTGAGCTTAAGACTCCTTGGTTGCTCCAACATTTACAGGGAACTCATACAATTTCACAAAAAGAAGATAAACAACCCAATAAAAAAATGGGCAACTGATATAAATAGGTACTTCTCAAAAGAAGACAGAAGGAAGGCCAAGAGACACATGAAAACTTGCTCAAAGTCACTAATCATCAAAGAGATGCAAATGAAAACAACAATGTGGTACCATCTCACACCTGTCAGAATAGCTATCATCAACAAATCAACTAACAAGTGTTGGCGAGGATGTGGAGAAAAAGGAACCCTCATGCACTGCTGGTGGAAATGCAGACTGGTACAGCCACTGTGGAGAACAGTACGGTGTCTCCTCAAAAAACTAAAAATGGAATTTCCATTTGACCCAGTGATCCCACTACTAGGAATATACCCCAAGAAACTAGAAACTCCAATCAGAAAGGATACATACACCCCAATGTTCATAGCAGCACAATTCACCATAGCTAAGATATGGAAACAGCCTAAGTGCCCATCAACAGATGATTGGATTAAAAAACTGTGGTACATCTACACAATTGAATTCTACGCTATGGTAAAAAAGGAGCTCATACCATTTGCAACAATATGGATGGAGATGGAGAGCATTATGCTTAGTGAAATAAGCCAAGCAGAGAAAGACAGACAAATATCACATGATCTCACTCATCTGTGGAATATAATGAATGACATAGACTGATAATCAAGATCAGATCTAGAGAATGAGAAACATTGATCAAAGCATCAAACCTTGGGGAAAGTGGGGGTTTGTGGGAATAAGGGGGAGAAATCAACAGAGGGACCTTCCTACATGTATATAAGCATTGTGCACAGACAATGGGGAAGGTGTGGCAGGAGAGGAAACGCATACAGTGGTCTCCATAAGCTTAAGAGAAATTACTTCATGAGACAAAGATTTTAAATGAAACTCTGTAACATGAAAATCATTTTGGAAGGAAATAAAGAGAAGTTTCCTTTAAACGTCATAAGGAGCAGAATTGAAAGTCAATACATTTGCCCTCTTGAGCTAAGGTAAGTAATCTGTGTTTTTGCTTCCCTAAATAGTTTATATAAAGTTCAAAAAAAATTGTCAGCCCATTTGAAATTGAATTGACATGGCCCAGAGCAAAGAATATCCTTACATGATATTATCCTACAATATCATTTAATTTTTGATATTTCACAACAACATATTGTACAACCACTCCAAACAAACGTACAAACTAATTATTTGATTATTTAGCAGCCATTTAAAAAGAGGACATGAAAGGATTTAATTCCTTTCAGAAGGAATTGAGGCACTGGGAAGGCACTTGAGCATTCTATACTGGCCCTCTTTCCTCTTTTGCCAAGAGGGACCCTCTTCTCACAATCCAATGGCCCTCAGCTGTAGGCTGAGCTCTCTATTCATTCTGAGGTTGAAGCCTCAAGGTGGCTGATATAATGAATCTGTCTCTTGCCAAATGGCCATCACTGGAGAAGGAACCCGAATTCCCCCAAATAAATGAACAGTGCCTGGGTCCCACCAGCGGGCTAGGGAATCCCCAAGGCAGGTGCTGGGCATGGAGGCCACGGGGGGCATAGGCTACCATGGAGACATAACTGAACCTCACAAAAACCTGTTTGGCCCAGGAGGATGATTGGTTAGCCGACAGGTAAGATTCCTCAGGGAAGGAACAACCTTAGACAGGCAAAGTCATAGAGGGGCCATCAGGAGAGAACTTGGGGATCAACAGAGGTGGGGCACAGACCCTCACCCCTCCCACCAACCTTGCAGGGGTCTGAACCTTCACCCCTTCTGAGGGCAGTCTCCTGCCCCCATGGCTACCTCGCTTCCCATGCTCAGCACAAACCAGGACCCAGGTAACAGACAGAGACTGGGCCCAGCTCAGATCAAGACCCAGGTAACAGACAGAAACATGCCAATAGCAGTTGCCCTATACAGTGGTACCTTGAGATACGAGTGCCCTAACATACGAGATTTTTGAGATACGAGCCATCGAGCAAGCGATTTTTGCTTTGATACCAGCAACATTTGAGATAGGAGTAATCTCGCGGGTCCGCTGGCTGCACACGACCCACCAGTTTACTGCGATTTGAGCGTCTCATAGTTTCCCACGCCTCAAGGTTACGGAATGAATGAAATTAAACTCATATCTCGAGGTACCACTGTATCTAAATTCAGCCTAGCATCAGGAATGCTCAGTGCCAACTCAATGCAAATAAACCTCTCCACTAATATATACAAGGTAATATAAGATTGTTGGTAGAGTATTAAATTTGACATAAAAGAGTTATCAAACTTATAGATTAATTTAAATTGGCCAACTAAAATAAGTAAACACCCAAAAAAATTTAAGTTTACTGTACAAAAAGCTGTTTCTAACTTACGGTGGTACCTCCAGATACGAATTTAATTCCTTCCATAAACTTGCTCATATATCAAGTTGCTCATATCTCAAAGTAAATTTCCACATTGAAATCAATTGAAATGCCGTTAATCCATTCCAGCCCCCAAAATGCCACCCCAGTTGTTCTTGTTACGTGTTTTTGAATAAGAAACATGTATTTATAAATGACAAATATTGTATAAAAACATAATAAAAGAGAATGTAAAAGAATAAACTGGTTTTATAAAGTGTATTTACCTACTCATTACACTCTTAATGCTACACTTTATCCCTAAACTGAATGTAACTTAACTAATCTTCACTGAACTTAATTGCTACTGGTCTTTGCATTTTTGGCCAATTTCAAAAAAAAATGTGTCCAATGAGGTTTGCCTCTTCCTCCCTTTCAGAATATTTCTGAAATGGGGGTGAGGCAAGTTTCATTGAACAGCTGTGATGCACGACTAGTAGCAACTTTTTCGGGGTGTTTCTTTTCCACGAAGTGTGACACCCTCTCCCACATTCCTAAGATCTCCTTTATCTCACTTGTAGAGATCTCCTCCACCTCTGGCTCCTCCTCGAAAACAATTTCTTGGAGAACCTCCGCATGTTACTGAGACTGCAAGTCTTGTAACTCCTTCGTGGTGAGTTCCAGAGGTGCTCCTCGACGAGCTCATTCAAGTCTCTCTCATCCACCTCCAGGCCCATGGATTTTCCCAGAAACACTATCTCCTCCTCCACAGGCACCACGGGTTCGAATTCTTCGAAGGCCCTTTTGGCTATGGCCTCAGGCCACAGCTTCTTCCATGCAGAGGTCAAAGTCTTTGTTGTAATAACCAGCCAGACCTGATCAATAATTCTGAGGCATATCACGATGTTCAAGTGGTTCTTCCAGAACTCTCGAAGGTTGAGGTTCGAGTTCTCCATCACCCCAAAACAGCACTAGAACAGGTGCTTGATGTACAGCTTTTTAAAATTAGAAATCACCTCCTGCAGGATAGGAGTGGTGTTGGGAGGTAGGTAGACAACCTTTATAAACTTGAACTCTTCGAGGAGTTCATCTTTGAGGTTCAGTGGGTGAGCAGGAGCATTGTGGAGGATGAGGAGGGCTTGCATGGTTAGGATGTTTTCCTGTAGATATTTCTTAACAGAAGGCCCAAAACCAGGTTTACCCACTCCACAAAGAACTGCCTGGTGACCCATGTCTTAGGGTTTGCCCTCCACCTAAATTGCAGTTTATCTTTTAAAATCTTATGTGACTTAAAGACGCTGGGGTTTTCAGAATGGTATAAGAGCAGAGGCTTGATCTTGCAGTCGCCACTCGCATTGGCACACAATACGAGAGTGAGCCTATCCTTCATGGGTTTGTGGCCTGGCATCACCTTCTCCTCTGCCATTATATAAGTCCTATCCGGCGTCTTCTTCCAGAAAAGCCCTGTCTCGTCAAAGTTGAAGACTTGCTGGGGACATATCCTTTGGCTTCTATCAGTTTGGAAAAAGTTTTGAGGTAATCCTCAGCTGCCTTCACATCTGAACTTGCTGCCTCACCATGCTTGATGATGGAGTGAATGCCGGAACTTTTCCTGAAGTTATCACACCAGCCTCTACTGGCTTTAAATGAGTCTTTCAATGCTTCCTCTGTGGAAGTGTGTGGGGTCTACTCCAGCAAATCTCCGTAAATCTCTCGCGCCTCCTCAAATATGATGCCCTGTTTTAATGTATCTCCTTTAAGCTGCTAATCCGTCAACCACACCATCAGTAGAATCTCCATCTTTTCATGGAGAGAGCTACGAAGCTTAGAAATTATTGTAACGCCCTTATCTGGTGTTATACCCTTTATCGACTCCTTCTGTTTAAGCACAGTGCATGTCATTGAAATATTACTCCTGTACTGCCTCACCAAGTCAGCCACTCTCACACCTTGCTCATATTTTTTTGATTTCACGCTCAGTAGACATCATCCTCTTTTGAGCACTGACCTTTCCACTGGATTTCTTTGGACCCATGGTTATAAAAAGAAATGTGATAAAGTATATTAATGCACAAAAGATGCTTTGACAAGAGGTAAACAAGCACACTGACTGAGGCGTGGGAAACTATGAGACGCTCTAGTCTCGGTAAACTGGTGGGTCGTGTGCAGCCCGCTGATCCACGAGATTACTCGTATCTCAAATGTTGCTTGTATTTCAAAGCAAAAAATCGCTCATTCGGTGGCTCGTATCTCAAAAATCTCGTATGTTAGGGAACTGGTATCTCGAGGTACCACTGTATTAATTAAAATTTCTATTGATAGCTCATCTCATGGTATAATTGTTTAATATGTAATGAACGGAAAGCAGGCATATTTGTATGCAAAAAGTTAAAATTTAAAGTTATCAAGGTTGCATTAAAAATTTTTGCCAAATTCTCCATCAATCAAAAAAGGGGGGGGGGCAGTAGGATAATAGAAAAAAAAATCTGGTAAGTAAAATACATTTAGAAAATTTTCACTTTAGAAAATTAATTTTAATTTGTAATGCTAACAGCAAGACAGCCATGAAAAACATACATGGTGTCAAAATAAGCCAAAGGAAAAGCAGATAGGCAAAATTAAAAGGATCCCAAGTCAATTTTATAGAAAAGATTCCTGTATTAACTCTTGGTCAAGAATATGTTTATATACTTTCAGAAAACAACTCCAAGACCAAGTGGACTCCTGCAATAGAGAGGAACTGACAGGTCTGTGCCAAACAGGAAGGCAAGAGGAGAAATAGTCCAGAGATGGAAGACACAGACGACGCCTTGCCATGTGAGCAGTTAGCAGCTGAGCATCCCTACAGGATGCCCAGGACCAAACCAGCATTGCCACCATCTGTCCAGTATCCAGATAAGATTGATGACATGTACACATAAGGAACTCTCTGACATTGAAACTGGGACTCAAAGATATTGGACATTGAAATTGAGACTCAATCATTTTTCTTTTGCTCTAGTGGGTTTATTTCTAGCCTTCAGGGGTAAGATGATTTTAAAAACAAGAAACAGGGGGGTGGAGGGGAGGAAGCAGATGCAGAGCAAAGAAGCAATGAAAGGACTGTCGTGCTATAGTGGGAAGGCAGGGAAAGTTGTGGAGGAGGGGCCTATAGATCAATGGAAGGATTTGTATGCATGTGTGTAGGCATCGTCAGTGGAGACAGAGCAATGCGGAAAGGCGAGGGGTGGGGGAGAATGGGTGAGGGCATGTACTGGGGGATGGGGAAGGCAATTGGGGGAAAAAATAAATAAATAAATAAACAAATAAATAGACTCCTTGGTCAAATGACTAGCCAAACCAGAGTTTGGGTTTGCCATATTAAGTACAAAGTCAGTTTCATTTGCTTCTAAAGACTATCAAGTATACATACAATGTTCCCTTGATAAATAATCTGAGAACATAATCCCTATAAAATAATTAATAGATAATAATGACTTCCCAAAATGACTCTCCCAGATCATAGTTTTATTTATTTTTTTCTTAAGTGAAACTAAATGTCTAAACCAGTGGTCGGCAAACTGCAGCTCACAAGCCACATGCGGCTCGCAAGCAAGGTTTGCTACTCTGTTGACTAATCCGTTTGCTGACCACTGGTCTAAACAGAGAAACTGACCATGGCCTATAATACACTGTTGAATAAAGTGTTTAAACTGTGTGAACTGAAAATCTACTTTATTAAGGGTTAATATGCAAATTGACCATCATGCCCTTGCACAAGTTGGCCGTCCCATGTGGTCACAAGATGGCCACCACAAGATGGCCAGCAGTGGAGGGCAGTAGGGAGTGACTGGCCTACAGGGGAGGGAGGGGAGCAGTTAGATGTCAATTAGGCTGGCAGGGGAGTGGTTAAGGGTGATCAGGCTGGAAGGCAGAAGCAATTACAGGCTATCAGGCAGGCAGGGATATGGTTGGGAGCCAGCTGTCCTGGATTGTGAGATCTGGCCTAAACTGGCATTTGAACATCTCCAAAAGGTCCCAGATTAGAGAGGGTGCAGGCTGGACTGAGGGATAACTCCCTCACCTCTCCACGCCCCTACCCCCGCCATGTACAAACTTCTTGCACTGGGTCTCTTGTAAAAAAATAAATCCGACATATTTACAAATGTAACAACTACTAGAAACTGTTTAGATGAGAACCAAATTTTTATGTCCAAACAGGAATTAGGGTTTGGTCAATTTTATTGATTTTTTTAATGACCTAAAAAAAATTATCATGACCTAGAACAATCACTTTGAAACCAAAGCTCTAGTTTGTTCACTGGTATGTGTTTCTTGGTGAATTTATGCTTTAATAATATACATATATTTATTTTCAAAGTCTTTTGTATTCAAATTTAAGAGATATATAAAAGCATAATCTTACTATATATTTCTGGTAGTGCTATGCCCTGAGCATCCTTCAAAAATTTTTGTGTGTTTTTTTATAACTTCTGAAAAATCAGCTGACTTGCTTCTATGATTCAAGAACAACATAACTATTATTTATCAGGAGTCAGATAAATTGATCAAGACATTTTGGCTATTATTTTCTGGGTTAAACTAAAGTTCAGGTTATAAAGTGTTAAACTTTAACCTAGATATAAACAAGCGGTGTGCATCCCACCACAAATTTCATCATCCAGTCTGAGTCAATAGGTTAGTGTAATGAGTTTTACTGAATGTGTAGAACTTGGAATATAAGTTCTTACCTATCTTAAGGTATATTATTTTTTCTGACTTACCCATATCTAGTAATAAAAGTGGAAATTCCCATCGCACATTCAATTATTAAAATATGCAGTGCAAAAAATAAAAACAAATAAAAGCAACCTTTACTCTACTTGCTACTAAATACACCCAGAATATTTCAGGTGATTTGAAGGCATGCACAGTTGAATATGTTGAGACAGACTGATACAAGTAAATGGAGTTATCCAGAGAAAAACAGACATAACATTGATACACACTTCTATTTTCCTAAAAACAAAACAAAACAAAACAAAACACACACAAACTTCTAACCTTACATAATTCTGTGTAAAACTAAAATATGTTCTACACAACAAACTCAAACATTTCACTTTTAATGTTACAGTTCTTAAAAAACTGAAATATCTTGGTTATGATTTCTTTAGTGGCATTTTTAATGTTGAATAAATCAAATCCCTAATCTCTTGGGCATTATATGCCTTGTATTTTGAAGTTTGCCATATAAATATATTGTTTTTCTAATCCTTTTATATATTTTAAAATACATAAAATGTTCAATCTAATCTGTACAATGTCATCAAATTTTTATTCTCTAAATCATTATTTTATTTGCCAGCAAAACTCAATTTCCAAAGATATGGGTTGTTACCTATGTAACTACATTATGGATTATAAATCAATACATTTGATAGTATTATAATTAATATTTCAGAAAATTGTGTCACCCATGGCACTATGTATTAGTCTTGTTTTATTATTTTTAATAATCTACTTTTGTTTCATTGTTATATTTTCATTTTGGAGTATTTTTCTAAGGACAAAGAAATGGCATGGTAAACTATAATATAACATATCATGCTAAATGGTTTATCTAAGTTATTTTTCTTGTCTAGTATTAGTTTTTAAAATGTCAATATTTATACCCCCTCTAAAAAAACTAATCATGAGAGCTATTTTACTTATATGTAGTGAGTGTCAAAAATTATCCCTAAAAAGGATTAAAATTATTGATGAAATTATGATTTCTTATTAAGTACTTTCACATACATTATTTCATTAAAGCAACTCTATTATGTAGGTAACAATATTGTCATTGTATGAATTATGAAAGGAAGTATCACAGGTTGTCCTAAACTAATAATTTATATGTGGGAACCTCTTTCCACGTCCCGCGTGGTTCAGGGTTCCCGGGTCAGGGTTCGGGTTCTGAAGGAGGCCGCACGCAAACGAAATGAGAGACCAGAAAGCATTAATTTGGCAATATTGAGGGGGGAGCAGGCGGGAGCCTTCCTCTAGTGGAAAGGACTGCTCTTTGCTCTGGACTTTTTCTCCCTTTTATTAAGGCTTTGGCACACACCCCTAACATTTAGGCAGGAAATAACAAAAACAGAAATTAACATGAAACAAACAGATAGAGGTTGCTTCAACCAATAATGTTTCAACTAAACAGGGAGTAATTAGCTCTGACCTTTCAGAGCAGTTAAGGTTGGCCCGCCTTCTGGCTTCCTGTTTACATCCTTTTAGTGAGAACAATATTTGGTTTCCGACATTTATATATATATATATATATATATATATATATATATATATATATATATATATATATGAACAGTTGATCTGGGGCTCAAATATTAGCATCTCACTAAAGAAATAACACTTCTTTCAACTAAACAACTAAGTTTCAACATTTACTGTATACCTGTGTTTGCCTACTCATAAATGCTTTGAGGTACTAACTAATGTAAACCTCATATTCTCTCTCTCTCTCTTTCTCTCTCTCTCTCTCTCTCTCTCTCTCTCTCTCTCTCTCTTTCTTTTTCTCTCTCTAAACACACACACAAAAACAAACATTTTATAGATAAAGAAATGGAGCTACAGAGAGATTGAATGACTTGTAGGTAACAAGCTAGTAAATTACAAAACTAAAATCAAAGTGCAGAGCATGGTAATTCAAGTGCAGGCTGTGGAGAAAGACTGCCTGAATTATATTCCAGTGCAACCATATTAGTTGCCCGGGTTCCTGTCCCAGCATTAACAAGGGTGCTGCTATCTGGAGAAAGGCTGTGCATAGATTATTAAGAAGAGTCCAAGTAATTTTGAAAGGCATTGGGGGGTCAGAGTAGTTTCAGCTAAAGAAACTGAAGACTACTCCCTTGTCTAGGACCCTTGCTTTTATTAACACAATTTGTACTCAGGCAAGGTGGAAATAATACACTTCAAAGAGTAGGGTTTACAGAAGAATTGTTAGATTTGGGCATAGCCTACAGCTGTTCAGGTATTTGGCCAACAGGAGGCAATAAAATGCCCTGAGCTGTCTGGCAACATGCAATCATTCTACTCATGTTTGGGGGAAGTGCCATTTAGCCATTCCAACAGGTAAACTTCATATGTGGCTCAGCCCTTGTTGAGCCCCACAAACTTCACAAACCTTTTCATGAAACTCTTGTAATTATTCCATGCTAGAATTTGTTCCTGGCAATTAGTCCTAACTGGGGATAAGAGCAAGTATTTCAAAAGTGTTTGTCTTGTGGTTTAGCTAATAGTCTCAATTGTTGTAATTATATTGACCATCTCTTTCTATTATATTGACTCTGAATTATCATATTATTCTCCCCATATTTTAAAATTATTTTAATTTTATTAAGTTCTGTTTTTCTCTTTACTTGTTCTATGTTTATTTTTGGTTTTAAGCAGTTGGTACTATAGAACTGATGTAAAATATAGAAACCAATGGACAAGAATAGAGAATACAGAAATAAACTCTTGCTTATATGGGCAACTGATCTTTGATAAGGATGTAAAGACTACACATTGGGAAAGGATAATCTCTTCAATAAATGGTATCAGAAAAATTGGATATCTATATGCAAAAGAATGTAAGACTTTTTACCTTAATGTAAGACACAAAAAAATTAATTCAAATTGGACTGAAGACTTAAATGTCAAACATGAAGCCATAAAACTCCTAGAAGGAAACAGGGGAGAACTTCATGACATTGGATTGGCAATGATTTCTTGCTTAGATACAAAAAGCAAAGGCAGAAAAGCAAAAATAGGCAAATGGGATTGCATCAAACTATAAAATCTCTGTACATTAAATGAAATGGCCAAAAGAGTAAAATGGCAAAACACAAAATTGGAAAAAATATTTGCAAATTGCCTATGTTTTAAGGAATTAATATTCAGAATATTTAATGAACTCCTATAACTCAAAAACAAACAAACTAACAAAAACAAAGTAATTAAATAGATATTTTTTTACAAAAATGGAGTGGCCAACAGTCATTAATCATTAGATATATGCAAATCAAAACCAACTTCATATGTCATTTCATACTTATTAGGGTGACTGCTATTACAAACAAAACAAAACAAAATTAAAAAATTCTAGAAAGAATGTGGACATATTAGAACTTTTGTGCACTATTGGTGATAAGGAAAAAGGCCATAGCCATTATGGAAAAAAAAAGTATAAAGAGTCCTCAAGAAAATAAAACATAATTATTACATGATCCCAAAAGTGCATTTCTAAGTATATGTCCAATAGAATTGAAAGCAGGAAATATCTGTTTCAACAGTTTTAAGATCATGAAATATTTTGAGACATTTGAATACCTGTATGTCTTACAGAATTATTCACAATAGCCAAGGGTTGAAAACAACCTAAATGTCTATGGAGAGATAAATGGATTTAAAAAAAAATATATATATATGCTATATACACACAATGAAATATTATTTAACCTTAAAGAGGAAGGAAATCCTGTCATATGCTACAACATGAATGACACTTGAGTACATTGTGCCAAACTGAATAATCTAGTCATAAAAAAAGAGATGCACATGATTCTACTTAAAAGATGATTATAAAGTAGTCAAATGTATTTTCTAAGAGTAACAGATACTAGACTTGTGATTGCCAGTTGCTTGGGGAAGGAGCAAAGAGAGATTGTTATTTAGTAAGTCTACAATAAGGTTTTGCAAAATGAGTTGTAAAAATTTGTTGCTCAAAAATATACATATAATTAAATCTATACAGGTACATTGGTTAGGAGGGTAAAATTAATGTTACATTTTTTGCTACAATAACATATGTCAATAAATATAATTTCAAAAAATGAATACTCAAACATATTTGTTAAATTTAGGCACTACTAGTTTTATATTTTTTCATTTTTTTCCATTTTTCAGATACCTGTGTAGCTTAAGGTTGAATTATGAGGCATGTGAATATATATGTTAGTTGTATCTGATTAATCCCAAGGGTAAGTTCTTTCTTTATCCTTTATCAAATTAAATTTTTCTACGAACTATATTAACAAAGACTTTTCTTGATTAATATTGCCTCAAGTAGTTTTACTCTTTAAAGTGATTTTAAACTCTCTGTATTATTTTATTATAAAGGGAGGTACATGGAATTATGTATTATGTTTTTAAATATAAAATTTTGGTATTTTGAATAGCAATTTAATCTACTTTGTAATTACTTTTATAACAATATTTTTATATCACCTGGTACTTTAACAACTCCTTCCTTTTTTTCTCTCTGTTTATATTTTGTTTCCTAGATTGAATTTTTTATCCTGTTTATTATATATCACATATACTGTATAACATACTTTTTCATCAATTTGATATACTCATTAATTTCCTTGAAATTTTTACTAAGACCCTTGAAGACCTCATTAAAATACTTAAGTGTCATTATAACCATTGTTTTGAATGCTATATCTAGTAGTTTGTTTGCTTTCATTTCATTTAGTTGTTTTTCTGGAGATTTCTTTGGTTCTTTCATTTGTGACATGTTTCTTTGTCCCCACATTTTGCCTGCTTCCTGTGTTTGTTTCTCTGTATTAGGTAGAGCTGTTATATTTTCTGGAATTAGTAGAGTGACCTTATGTAGTAGGGGTCTTGTAAGGACCAGTGGCTCAGCCTTCCTAGTCACCTGAGCTGAGCACTCAAAGTACGCTCCTGTGTGGGCTGCATGCACTGTCTTTATCGTGATTTAGCCTTGATTGCTGTTGGTGTCATCGGGATGATAATTTGGAATAAGGTCTTTTGTTTAACATTCTAGAACACAAATACATTATTGAATATGCTTTTGAGAGAAATAATGTTGTTTTGCACAAAATTATAAGGACATGTTTACAAATAGGTTTTATATTTCCAAATACAATATACACAGTGTCTTTCTTTGTCTTTTGGTGATGTAAATATGTAGTTTGATTTCAGGGGTTTGATTGATAAAATGTGTGAATTTGAAATAAAAATGAAATATGCTTTATAAGGTAATGCTTTCTTTTTTTACTTTTTGAATCTAAAAACTAATCACATTATGTCAGCAAATGAAGCTTGTCAACAAGTTATTTTTCATCACAACATAGAACATGTTTAATCACAACATGGAGAATCCTCAGGGCTTCTCCACCTTACCCTGCCCCTGAGAGGCGCCTCTTGCACCTGCTGACAATGCCAGAGCTGCCTCTCGACCCCACTGCCAATGATGAAGCTGCTGCTCGCTCCAGCTGCTGGCACTGATCCCAATTGTTCTATGCTGTCAGTGGGTGTGAGGGAGGCCAGTGCCTTCAGTGCATAGGAGCGGTGGCAGTGGGAGGGGGGCTGCCAGAAGAGAGAGAACTGGGGGCCATGGCAGGAGGAGGCGAGTGGGAGTGAGGAAGATGGGCTGAGACCTGTGCCCACCATAGCCTCATGACCTACAGTTCCTTTCAAGGTGTATGAATTAGTGCACTGAACCCTAGGATGTTATAGTATATAATATGTGTTTTGGTATACAATATACTGTGAAAACATATTTGATAACATATAACATATAGCCCAACTGATAATGGTATTTATGACATTTGTGTGGAGAAAAATATGTGCAACTGAATAAAAGCAGTACTGTATTTTTTCCAATTTTAGAATGCATTTTTATCCTAATTATTGGTGTCACTTTAGTCTGTGCACTCCACAGCTTAGCATCCGTCACAGAGAAGATGGTGATGACCATTATTTAAAATATAAAACTTGCAGATATCCCTTGAAAGAAATTAAGGATTTATCAATTTTTTTTTGCAATTTTATTTGGACCTTCCACTGTGTTTTAATGTCAGGTAGATATGAATGTTTTTTTTTTCTAAAGTATTTATTACCTTATGAAGGTAAACTGTCTTCCCTGCCAATGGATATTTTATAGAAAAATGCAAAATTCTATAAAGTTCACAGTTGGAAACCAGCCATTTTTTAGCCGACTACACTATAACCATTATTTCATTCTAATTTTTAGGACAGAAGTAGGAGCACTTCAATTAACCAATTAATCAAAATAATACTTACGTTTCTGCACATCTAGTTCTTAAAGGCTCTCCCTTATAGCACATGATTTCAAATGAATGCCACCTTCTCCTATGGTGGGTATTCATCTGGCTTAGAAAAGTACAGTAGTTAGCTCTTCCCATTGCAATGAAAAAAGTTAACAATACTGATATTTAAGTGGCCACAATTAGTCCATTGAGATTATCGTAGGAACTTTGTACCTGTCTTACAGTCAATTATCAGAGACTTATGACACCCTTTAATTGTAGTAGTTTATTGGTTCCTTTTCCATTTGGTTTTCTCATTTAGAATGCCTAGAAGCTCAATTTTCTTAAAAAATGAAGCACTTGGGTACTGTATCAAACAGCCTCAATTGAAGAAAGTCAAAAGAGAGACTTTAAACTTTAAACTGCAGTGTGTTTTCTCAGTATTTGTCTGAGAAAGGCACATCAAACAATAATACAGTGGTACCTCGAGATATGAGTGCCCTAACATACGAGGTTTTTGAGATACGATTCATTCAATGAGTGATTTTTGCTTTGAAATAAGAGCAACATTTGAAATAGGAGTAATAGCGCAGATTGGCCGGCTGCACACAGCCCACCAGTTTACCGCAACTCGAGTGTCTCATAGTTTCCCATGCCTCAAGGTTACGGAACGAATTAAACTTGTATCTCGAGGTACCACTATATATAAAAACCCATTCCTCATAATTGTCAACATTAAATCCTAGAGTCCTGGTGCCTGAACTCATGCATGGGTAGTGTCGCTGGGACTGGCAGGGAATCAGGGCTACTCTATGGAGTGACCAGTGGGATGATTGGGGCAAAGGGGCGGTAGGGGGGGGGGCGTGCTGGCACCTACCTTAGCTGGCCTGAGGACTGCAGGCTGGGGGCAGCTCCTGCGTTGAGCATCTTTCCTCTGGTGGTCAGTGTGCATCATAGCGACCAGTCATTCCGCTGGTCATTCTGCCATTCAGTAGATTTGCATATTAGGCTTTTATTATATGGGACAAAGCAAGTATAAAAGTTCAGAGAATAATTTTCCATGAATATAAGTTAAAAATATAAAATAAGGTAAGTTATGTCCTATTTAAACTATTTCATCCAAAGGTTTCACATGCTATATGAAGAAATATATATATTAATAATAATGAAAACGCATACAATATGCTTTCAGATTACATGTTACACAACAATAAGCATGCCCCTTGGTGCTCAGTGCGCATCATAGCTACCTATCAGCAGTCACCCAGTCACTTAGGCTTTTATATAAATAGACTAGTGGCCCAGTGCATGAAATTCATACATGGGGCGGAGGTGTACCTGAGCCTGGCCTGCACCCTCTCCAATCTGGAACCTCTTGAGGATGCCCAATTGCCGGTTG
>PVJN01006906.1:0-57882 GCA_004026805.1 Lasiurus borealis
CCAGCCCAGGCCCAGACCCCCTTCTTCGAGGGCCCTTCTGGGGAGCTGCAGGCCTGAGTGAGAACTCAGCCCCACCCCCACCCCCAGTCCCCAGCCCTTAGTGGTGCCGAGATCCTTGTCGCCTCAGACGTACACCCTCACAGGGGAAGTGGAGGTCTCCTTGGGAGAGACGAGAAGGTAAAACCAGGGCCGCAGGTCAAGGCCCTTTAGAAAGGCGGATGGAGGAAGCCCGAGTGCCGCGTGCTGGACCAGCCAGTGGGATTTGCTGCCGGTGAGCCGCCTTCCTAGGGCTTCACTCCTGGGGTTTGCAGCCACTTAACCGACTGGACTTCCCGTCACCCCACTCCCTGGACTTCAGATGTCTGATCTTCGTCTTTATTTAGGTGGAGGATGAAGAGATCTTGGGCAAGTTCTCAAAACGGCTTTGCTTTTGACTCAGCATTCCTAGGACCCTTGTTCTGGAGGAGCTGGCAGGGTGGGACCGTCCTGTGGGACATCATAAGCAAAAGAAGAAGTTTTCGTAGCTTTGTTTGTGTCTGAGGCGTGTTTTAGTTGGGGTTTACAGTTGTCCTCGCATTTTTAAACATAGACTAATTTACAGAGCTATCCTCCTATATAATAAAAGCCTAATATGCTAATGATATGCTAAGGCTGCTCTACTGCTATGAGGTGCACTGACCACCAGGGGGCAGACAATTGACTGGTCGACCAGTTGCTATGACATGCACTGACCACCAGGGAGCAGACGCTTTGACTGTTAGATTAGCTGGCTGCTGGGGGTCTGACCTATTGGCATTGAGCAAGATGGGCCAGACATGCTCTGTAGCCCTCCTGCAGTTCCTCCCTGGCTGGCCAACTTCCCGTGTCCCTTCCTGGTCCTGATCGTGCTCCTGTGGAGTCCCTCGGCCTGACCTACACCCACTCGCAATTTGGGACCGCTTGGGGGATGTTGGAGAGCTGATTTTAGCCCAATGGCAGAACGACCAGTTGCTATGACATGCACTGACCACCATGGAGCAGATGCTCACTGCAGGAGCTGCCCCCTGGTGGTCAGTGCACTCCCATAAGGGGAGCACTGCTCAGCCAGAAGCCAGGCTTACAGCTGGTGAGCACAGCTACAAGAGGGCACAGGCCGGGCTGAAGGACACCTCGCCACCCTGCACAAATTTCATGTACCAGGCCTCTAGCTTTATAATAATACACTGAAAATTACCAGTTTTTTCGTATGCTCAGGAGAAATTTTAAAGATCAAAATGAGGGATAACATTACTTGCTATGGATTAGCTTAATTACAAACTGAGAAGTTGGCAGTCTTCTGGTGTTGATCTTATACTTCATTTAGCATTAGGAGCAAAATTATGAGTTGATGAAACAGTCTTGTAATGTAAGATCATGTTGATCTAGAAGATTAATACTAACTGTCTTTGTTCCTTTGAATATAGTTGAGATATGTTTTATTTTTCAAATTCTTTAAAGTTAAAGTTCCTTCCTTGGCAACTCAAGCCTAGCATTTTATATAGCTACTTAAATAATAGTCTCAAAGATGGCCTACAATTATTGTTTAGTAGGTAGCAATAGGGACATCAGATATAGTTATGTTGAAATTTGTTTTTTAAAATAATGTTTTAAACCACAACCCACAATTCAATAAAATGACTGTTCTCCATAGCAGTCATTCTTGATATTCAGAGGATGAACTTACATAATGGCAATCAGGCCTGGCCAGTGCGGCTTAGTGGTTGAGCATCAACCTATGAACTGGGAGGTCAGGGTTCGATTCTGGGTCAGGTCACATGCCTGGGTTGTGGGTCCATCCCCATTGTGGGGCCTGCAGGAGGCAGTCGATTGATGATTCTGTCTCATTGACATTTCCGTCTCTCCTTTCCTCTCTGAAATCAATAAAAAAAATATATTTTATTTTTTTAGTACAGATTCAGCACAGATTTTTATGTTTGGAGAAATAAGGAAATAAATGGAAACTTCCCTTTTATTTATAATGCTATTTTATACAAATTTAGGACAGTATATCTTTTAAAGAAAAAAATGACAAGCATATCATTCAATTTCCATATTTACCTTTTAATAATTTTATTATCTACCTAATAAAAGTAACATGCTAATTGACCATACTTTCACTATGCCCACCAGCCAATCAGGAGTGAGTATGGATATTAACCCAACAAAGATGGTGAGTTAATTTGCATATATAATTGCCCAGTGGCTGGGGTCGAGGCAGTCAGCACCACCCCAGCGCTCTGGGCCTCTGAGCAGCATGGGAAGGTAGAAAGGTGGCTCCAGCTAGAGCAAAGCTGGTGCTGGCAGCCAGGGGAAGGAAGGCCCTTTCTTGCATGAATCTTTGTGCATTGGGCCTCTAGTTTATTCATAAATGCATAGGTTTCACTTAACACATTGCTAATGTTTAATGTTTTCAATTGTTGTTTATACTTGCTTAGTTTCCATGTGTTGAAAAATGTCTATAAGCTTGAATATTAACCAACGGAACACTGGTTATAATGAGAATTGGTAATTGGAAGTTACTAGAACTAAAATAGGTATATCCGTAATAATAAAAGCATAATATGCTAATTAGACCAGACGTCCTTCTGGATGATTTTCTGGACGAAGCTGGGGCTGTAAGGGGAGCCTCGGTCCTGGGTGCCAGAGGGAAGCTGGTGCCAGCAGTCAGGGGAAGAGATGTCTACTCTTGCATGAATTACATGCATTGGGCCTCTAGTGTAGTTCATAAGTGAATGATTTAGTGTGCTTCTGAGCAGGTAAAGCCCTGGCAATTGTAAACCTTTGAGATTGTTCTTTAGGTTATCTTAATACCCTGAATTTCACCAATGATCTAGACTTCTCTAGGCTTTATCCCAGTGATATACGAAGCCCCATCAGTGACCTAGCAAAATTAAAGATCCCAATGAGCATACCTTCCTTCCTTTATTTCTGATATGTAGGTCAAATCTTAGTTATGATTTGAAAAAAACCTGAAAAAGTCTGATGACAATTTTCAGTCTTTTTCTTTGAGGTCTTACTATTGTTATAATACTGATGGTCCCCAGTTTGAACATATATTGTACATGTTCATTTGCAAGTCAGCTATAGGCATAAAGTAATATAAATGGGGCTTAGGTGCTTTACACAGGCCTACTTAATCAGTAACATACATGAACCTCTAATACCAATAACTGGAAACTACACTCCTTTTATAACAATATTAGAGGCCCAGTGTACAAAATACGTGCATGTCTGTACCCTCTCCAATCTAGGACCCCTCAAGGGATGTCTGATTGCCCGTTTAGGCTCAATCCAGGTAGGCAAGCAGTCAGACATCCCTCTCACAATTCAGGACTGCTGGCTCCCAACTGCTTGCCTGCTTGCCTCCCTGATTGCCCCTAACCGCTTCTGCCTGTCAGCCTGATCACCCCCTAAGCATGATTGATGCCTAACTGCTCCCCCGCCAGCCTGATTGCCTCTAACTGCCCTCCCCTGAAGGCCTGGTCACCCCTAACTGCCCTCCCCTGTAGGCCTGGTCCCCTCCAACTGCTCCCCCCTGCAGGCCTGGGTCCCCCCTCCCCCAACTGTTCTTCTCTGCAGGCCCGGTCACCCCCAATTTACCTCCTCTGCCAGCCTGGTCACCCCTAACTTTCTTCCTCTGCAGGCCTGCTCACCCCTAACTGCCCTCTCCTGCAGGCTTGATCACCCCCAACTGCCTTCCCTTGCAGGCCTGGTCCCTCCCACTTGCCTTCCCCTGCTGGCCTGACCACCCACAACTGCCCTCCCTTGCAGACTGCTCCCTCTCAGCTGCCTTCCCCTGCTGGCCATCTTGTCACGGCCATCTCGTGTCCACATGCGGGCAGGATCTTGTGTGTTGAAGTGATGATCAATTTGCATATTACTCTCTTATTAGATAGGATAAAGGCCTGATGCATGTGTGGGGGCCAGCTGGTTTGCCCTGAAGGGTGTCCTGAATCAGGGTGGGGTTTGTTTGGGGTGTAGGGCAGCCTGGGTGAGGGGCCTATGGTGGTTTGTAGGCTGGCCACCCTTCCTCCCTCCTCTTATTTCCCTCCCCCACTGGCGACCCAAGTAGAGACCCTGATATCTGGGGTTTATTTATCTTTTATAATTAAAACTTTGTAGCCTTGAGTGGAGTCACGCCTCGTGCTTGCTCTGTGGCCACAGCCATTTTTGTTGGGATTTATTTATTTTCTATAATTGAAACTTTGTAGCCTTGAGTGTAGGCCTGGGCTGGCCAAGGCATTTCTATAACTGAAAGTTTGTAGCCTTTAGTGTAGGCCTAGGTGGCAGGGAAACTTGGCTTCCTCCATTGCTGGGAAAACCGAAGCTTTCTGCTTGCTGCAACTCTGTGGCCGCAGCCATCTTGGTTGGGTTAATTTGCATGCCCGCTCCTGATTGACTGGTGGGCATGGCTTATGGGTGTAGTGGAGGTACAGTAAATTTGCATATCACTTTTTTATTCAATGGGACTAGAGCTCTAGTGCATGGATTTGTGCACTGGTGGGGTCCCTCGGCCTGGCCTGTGAAGCTGAAACCGGCTCTTCTGACATCCCCGAAGGGGTCCCGGATTGCAAGAGGGCAGTTCTCGGGTGATGTGATGCACCCTGGTATCGGGCTCCCTCCTCTCTGGTTCTGGGTGCGTTACTCAACAACTGCAGCTGCCAAGTCACTGCAGCTTGGCATCTCCTGTGTTGAGTGCCCTCTGGTAGTCTCTGTGTGTCATAGCTACTGGTTGGACGGTCACTTAGGCTTTTATATATGTCGATTAGAGACCCAGAGCACAAAATTCATGCATGGGGTTACGTATCCCTCAGACCAGCCTGCACCCTCTCCAATCTTGGACCTTTCTGCAATCTGGACTCCCCTGCCAGCCTGTTTGCCCCTAACTGGCCTCCCCTGCAGGCCTGGTCTCCCCCAATGGCCCTCCCCTGCTGGCCATCTTGTGGCAGCCATCTTGTGTGTTGGAGTGATGGTCAATTTGCATATTACTCTTCTATTAGATAGGATTCCAGTCATGGCTTCATCTGAGTGCCTTTTAGAAAACGGTGTTCTATTTCAGATGTACATTTTCAGAATCCTTGTTTTGGGGGCCTGGAAATTTGTCAGCCAGATTTTGGAGTGGTGATCTAAACCAATTCCTTCCCCTGTGTAAGTGAACTGAATGACAATACAGTATTATAGTAACTTGCTTGAAGTCTGGATAGCATATAGTTAGCACTGTACATATTTTATAGAAATAATAGTCTTTCCTTCTCAATTCCAAGCCTAATTGTGACTCCAAATGTTAGTGAAATGGGAGGAAAAACGGGAAGCAGGCAAGTGGCCTTAGAATTTGTGTTAGGTAAAAAGATATAAGTTGATAGGAATGGGGCAGTCCATTGGATAGGTGTAATTAGCTGAGCTGAGGCTGTGAGAGAGATTGCACTCTCTTTAGGAAGAGATTGCAAGGAAGGAAATAAATTGGGATAGAATGAAGAAAGCGGCAAAACATTTACTGGATAGTAAGGACAGGAATGAGAACTGAATAATGAGAATAGACTTGGATATATAATTTTTCCTTATTTCTGGTAGTGGAATTGAAAATGAAGTAGAAATAAGAATGAAAATAAGATTTTCCTTCTGTGATAGAAAAAATATTTCCCTCCACCCTTCCCATTTGTGCAACTGTTGTTTGTTGATGTAATGAGCAGTCTTGGGGTACTGGATAGTGGATAGACTAGTGGTAAAGACTAGCAAGTAGATTTAATGCACTCTTTTCTTTGACCTCCTTTCCCCATGTAAAAATTGCTGCCTGTCTTGATACTTAAAGGTCCTTTGTCAGTTCATATCAGGGTAAACCGAGAATTGGAGGTAACTTTAGTGTTTTAGACAGTGCACTTATCTGAAGTAGTTGCCAAGAGGAAATGGTAAGGAAATATTTAGCAGTAGTGATGAGAAGGAGTGTTTCTGGTGTCAGCCATTTGTAGATAAGGAACAGTCTTTCAGATTGAGTGCAGATATGTGTCTTCTATCTTTGCTATACAGAATTTAAAAATAAGACTTCCATGTAAATAAAAAACATTTTAAATATGAGTTGTAGACAGCTAGTTTTGCTTTTCATAATTATTGAGAACTGTAGTGGGGCCATGCATATTTTCAGTTGTTTTTGTATGATTTTTTTCCATAATCCTAGTTACAGGCATCTCTCATAGACACCAGAGAAGTAGAGAGGTGTTACGGGACAGCCTCCAGAATTGGAGAGATAGGGTTGTCCTCAACTTCTTGTCCTCTCGTACAAATAAATTAAGCAACAAAACTCCAGTTGATTGCATTGTGATAAGCCAATTTATTAAAGCAATTTAAGCAAGCAAAATTATTAAAGAAGCAAGACAAGCAAATCAGCTTGGAGTGCAGATGAACTGTTTGGGCTAATCTGAAAAACAGATGTCTGGTGCAGGTTCAAGAAATTTTATACCCTCCTGTCCATAGGTTTCAAAGATTTTTTTTGCTTAATATCTTGATATAGATCAAGCCTCAAGTTACCTTTTTATTCCCAGAATTCATAAGAAGCAACTGGTAATTTTATCTTGCCACACTCCATAGACTGCTGGCTTCTCTGTTAGGGATTAAAAAATAAAATTGCCCTTTTCCCCTTTCTGCTTTCGCCCTCCTTTCCTTCATTCTTTCCTTATGAAGGCTTTTTTAACCATTTGCTCTCACGTGTACTTGACTGAGGAAGATAATGACTTGTTATTTGTATGCCAGCTGCACATTGCCCACACTGTTTGGCCTTGTTTTAACTTTCCTGTCTCAGTTTCCCCATTCCTCCTGCCCTGGAATTTCCCCAGTTCTTATCCTAAAACTCTAGTTACATAATTCTGTTAATATAATGAATGTTGTTATGCTTGGCATCTTCTCTTTTTCCAAAGTTAAAGTATCTTTGTAAAAATTCCGAGAAAATGTAAAGGCTGTGATTGTTAGAAATTAAAGTATGATCTCGATTTCATTTAGTTTTGATTTTTTTTAACCTGTCTTGTGAATATGTTTACTTTAGCAAATTTCATCTATTTTTTTAGTCTCTGAATTTACTTATTTTATATGCCTAACTGATCAAAGCAATTCATCACATAAACCCATGCAGTTTATTAATTAATCAGAGAAATAAAAGTACATGTTAACCTGGTAGCAGTGATAAGTATTCTCAAGGTCATGAGATTATGGCTGATCTTTATTCTCCTTTTCTGTATTTAAAAAATCATGTTTTTATAGCAGTGACAATACAAAAGTAGTTAAAACAAACAAGACTGATACTGAAGCAGAAAAGGAAAACACAGGAAGACTAAATCCAGAAAAAATTGTGTTACAAAGATTAACCATTTTTTAATTTTTTTATGTTTTATTGATTTCAGGGAGGAAGGGAGAGGGAGAGGGAGATAGAAACATCAATGATGAGAGGGAATCATTGATCAGCAGCCTCTTGCATGTCCACCACTGGGGATCGAGAGCCCCAGCCCAGGCATGTTCCCTTGAATGGAATCAAACCCGGGACTCTAGTCCTCAGGCTGATGCTCTCTCCACTAAGCAAAACCAACTAGGGCAAGATTAGCCATTTTGAGCAGCATTTTAAGACTCAACAACTAAATAGCCAAGTTTAGATGTTTAATTCTTGTTGATTATTAAAATTGTTTTTTCATAGTTTTGGACAAAGAGTCAGTTAGATTAGTAGTTCATGATCAGCTGGAAAATGTATTTGTAATTGACTATTCTTTAGCAGACACCTAAAACAAGAGAGTTGGAGAAAGGGAAAATCTTTTGAATTGGAGATACTTTTAAACTAAACCCAAAAGGTCTAAAAATAAAGGGATGGATGTAATGTTAGTGAACTGCCATTTTAGCAGATGAAAAAAATGAAGAGTTTAATAATCAGTAACAATAAAACATAAAGGGAAAGGTGACTGATAAACAGTCACTTCATTTAGGAGTACATAGTATTATAGTTACTTGATTTTGTTATTTTTAGTTTTCTTTCTATTAAGGCATCGTATTAGGGAATGTTTTACATTTAAAAAGATACAGTAAAAATAAAAGTATTGGTGTAGATCTTTTGTTTTGTGGGGAAAAATATAACAATACATGTAGTGGATCTCAGTCTTAATTCCACATTAGTATCAACTATAGAACTTTAGGTCACAAATGAAAGAAATGGAGGAAAGCAAATGACTGGATATAGAGTCAAAAACACGGTTATAAGGTTTTTCAAGAATTTTCTAGAAAAGGCTGATAAATTTAGCAAGAACCTTAAGGATATGAAAAAGGACCAACTAGAAATTAAGCATACACTGACTGAAATAAAAAATATTATACAGAGATCTAACAGCAGACTAGAAGATTGCAAAAATCAAGTCAAAGATTTGAAATACAAAGAAGCAGAAAACACTCAACCAGAAAAGCAAAAAGCAAAAAGAATCCAAAAATGTGAAGATAGTGGAAGGAGCCTCTGGGACAACTTCAAGCAGACCAACATCAGAATTATGGGGATGCCAGAAGAAGAGAGAGCAAGATACTGAAAACCTATTTGAAGAAATAATGACTGAAAACTTCCCCCACCTGGTGAAAAAAATAGTTACAAGTCCAGGAAGTGCAGAGAAGCCCCCCAAAAAAGGAATCCAAATAGGACCATACCAAGATGCATCATAATTAAAATGCCAAGAGGAAAAACAAAGAATATTAAAAGCAGCATGAGAAAAAGTTAGTTACCTACAAGGGAGCACCCATACGACTGTCAGCTGATTTCTGAACAAACCGTGCAGGCCAGATAGGAGTGACAAGAAATATTCAAAGTGATGAATAGCAAGAACCTACAACCAAGATTACCCAGCAAAGCTATCATTCAGAATTGAAGGGTAGATAAACAGCTTCACAGATAAGCAAAAACTAAAGGAGTTCATTAACCCTAAATCCGAATTATATGAAATGCTGAAAGGTATTCTTTAAGAAGGGGAAGAAGAAAAAGATAAAGATAAAAATTATGAACAACAAATACATATCTATCAACAGTGAATCTAAAAATCAAGTGAATAAAAAAATCTGATGAACAGAATAAACTGGTGAATATAATAGAATCAGGGGCATAGAAAGGGAGTGGACTGATAGTTCTCGGGAAAGGGGTGTGTATGGTGTGGGAAAAGACTGGACAAAAATTGTACACCTATGTATGAGGACATTGGCGGGGAATAAGGGCAGAGGGTGGGGTGGGAACTGGGTGGAGGGGACCTTTGGGGAAAAGAAGAGGAACAATTGTAATAATCTGAACAATAAAGATTTATTAAATTTAAAAAACTGTAGAACTTTGTGTAACAGCTCTCTATTATTTTAAGTTTTATAGATTATACAATGGACAGAAGTGTAAAGGAACACCGAGCTAATAAAGGACTGTATATTGGAGAAGGAATCTAGAAGAAAGATAGGTAAGAGACAGGAATATGATTTAGAGTTAATAGCATAAATAACAGTAGTGATCATGAAAATAAACAAAATGACTTTCTGAAGTTCAGAATGAGGTGTTTTAAAGTAAAGAGGAAGAGTCAAAGATGATGCCAATATTGCCTGGGAAAATATAAGTAGCCATCACCATCCAGTTTGAAAATGTGTGTGTTGGGATGGGGGCAAGGAGAACAGAGTAGAAAGCAAATTGGCTTGTCCTAAGGAAAGTGGTAATGATTTAGTATGAAATGTATCCTTGGAAGTGTATCAAAAACCCTCTCTTTGGAAGTTGAAGCATTGATGAAGACAAATGAACTGACCAACGGAGTGATGATAACATAGCTAAGGACAGACTTTCGAAGACACCAGTGTCCAATTTTACATAAATAAGTGCTCTCTTTTTACCTTTTGCTCTCATAGCACAGTTGCTGTTTTTGTTTTTATCACTTACTGGATCATTTATCTGTCTTTCCCACTAAACTTAGTTCCTTGAGTAGGACTCTGCCTTTTATCTTTGTACTAGAGGCCCAGAGCACGATTTCATCCACCAGTGGGGTCCCTCGGCCTGGTGGGCGGGATCAGGCTGAATCTGGCTCTCCAACACCCCCCAAGGGACCCCAGATTGCGAGAGGTCACAGGTGAGGCCCAGGAACCCTTCTGGTGCATAGTTGGGGCTGAGGAAGGATGCGGGAGGGACTGCAGGAGGGCTCCAGGGTGTCTCCAGCCCATCTAGCTCAGTCCTGATCAGCCAGACCCCAGCAATAATCTAAACTACCAGTTGGAGTGTCTGCCCCTGGTGGTCAGTGTATGTCATAGCAACTGGTTGATGGGTCGACTGCCCCCTGGTGGTCAGGGCATGTCATAGTGAGCGGTTGAATGACCTTAGTATATCATTAGCATATTATGCTTTGATTGGTTGAACGGGCGACTGGACACTTAGCATATTAGGCTTTTATTATATAGGATTTCTAGTACTTAAAACCATAGATTTAAGGCACATACACACAAAAAAAGAGATTAATATAGATATTTCCTATAGTTTAATCTTTTATATTCATAGCTTTTAAGTTTCAACTTTTGGATATCACTTTTTGTAAGAATTTATGATTATATCTCCTTAAATTGAGTATGTTAGATTAATGCTACCCTTTTAAGATGGCCCAAATTATCATTATGAATAATATTAAATTTTCTGTGTATAAAACTAAAATTTTGAGAATATAGATATAATGAAGTACTTTGTTCTTAATAAATATTCAATAAATGTTTGTTCCTTATTTTACTGTATACTGTGAATTTTATTTCTCCTTTTATCTGCTCTTCCCCCTTTCCTACCCATTGGTTTCTACATACCAGTGTCAGCCAAAGATTTAAAAATAAATGAAGGTTTTCCAAGTTAATCTCTGTATTTCAATTTCCTTATCTATAAAGTAAAATATCTGCCTTAAATATCAGATAAAAACTGAGAGGGGTGTTGCAGTGGTGCTATGTGTGTCTCTATATATGTTAGTATCAGAAGATGGTAATAATTGTTCGTGTGTAAGTAAATTTACTTATATTTTAACTTAAGAAAATAAAATTTTAAAACACCAATATTAATCTCCTAAATGTTGTAGATGAAATTTATATTGACTGCAAAATTCAAACATCTGATGACCATTTATTTAAACTGTACTAATTTATTGTCCCTTTTGTGCAGATATGCTGAAGCCCATTGTAAGGGTTATCCTAACTAATAAAAGAGTAATATGTAAACTGACCATCACTCCAACACACAAGACGGCTGTGACCAGGCCTGCAGGCAAGGGCAGTTGGGAGGGACCAAGTCTGCAAGGGAAGGCAGTTATGGGCGATCAAGCCTGCAGGGGAGGGCAGTTAAGGTTGACTAGGTCGGCAGAGGAGGGAAGTTGGGGACGACAGGACCTGCAGGGAAGGGCAGTTAGGGACAAACAGCTGGCAGGGGAGCAGTTAGGCATCAATCATGCTGGCAGGGGAGTGGTTAGGGAGTGATCAGGCTGGCAGGCAGAAATGGTTAAGGGCAATCAGGAAGGCAGGCAGTGTGCTTTTGAGAGCCAGCAGTCTTGGATTGTGAGAGGGATGTCTGAGTGCCTGTTTAGGCCCAGTCTTACCAGAATCAGGCCTAAACAGGCAGTCGGATATCCCTCGAGGGGTCCCAGATTGGAGAGGCTGCAGGCTGGACTGAGGGATGCCCCCATGCATGAATTTCATGCACCGGGCCTCTAGTTTTAGAATAGATGGCTAATCCCACAGGTTGAGAACCGCTAGCAGGATCACCTAAGACCATCAGAAAACACAGATATTTACATTATGATTCATTAACAGTGGCAAAATTATAGTTATGAAGTAGCAATGAAAATAATTTTATGATTGGGAGTCACCACAACATGAGGAATTGTATTAAAGGGTTGCAGCATTAGGTTGAGAACCACTGCTTTAGAGGAAGGGGTGTCTGAGTATCCCTTATTCCCATTTATACAAAAATTCCTCTACTTTATAGAAATTCATGTTCTTATTTATACAGAAATTAAGTCCCAGAGGTGGTTCATAAATCCTTTGTTTACATTAAATAAGTGATTTGTGTGGTTGTACACATATATATTGGTAAAGTTTTCCGAGGTTATAACATGTTGATGCCATTGATTTCTCCCTTTTCTTGATTCTATTCATTTCTCATACAGAATGTATTCGAGGAGTTTTACATTTTGAATTAATGATTTTTATCATAAATATATATATAATTAGAGTGTTCCTAATATGGAAGCTACACCATGAGCCAAATTGTTTTTGTAGATACCAAGTTTTATTTATGCAGTGTTTTATTTTTTTTTAAATTAAATTTGACTCTTGAGGTTGCTCCTCGCCTCATTGCTTTGTATATTATTTCACCAGGTATTTGAGTTTACAACCTTGCTATAGACCTGTGATTGTGAACCATAACTACAAAGTAGATTCACTCATCTCGGGAGTATTAAAATAAATGACCAGTTCCCACTTCAATTAAATGAAAATTCTGGGTGATTCCACTGTGCAGCCAGAATTGAAACTATTTTGTTGCAGGGATTAAGTAACTGCATTTAACTGACAAAAGACCATTAAACAAGAGGCTAGGAGAGTCACTGTATTTTGCTCTAGTGCGAGGCTTTGTTCATATTCATGGAAGTTTATAAATTAAAACTCATAAAGAGAGGTTAGGTGGTTTAGTGTTTAGAAGCACTAGGCTTTGCAACTTTACTGCCAGTTTTGATGAGTACCCTTGAGAAGGTGACTTAACCTCTCTGTACTTCAATTGTCTCATTTGTAAAGTATGTGCCTTAATGGGTTGGTATTAGCATTAAGTAAGTTAATATTTGTTAAGTACTTGTCAAACTTCCCCTTTGCAGTGCCACAAGAAAGAAATTTGATTTAGTGCAAAACAGCTCAATTGTGATTCAGCATGGCTGCGATGTAGCTCTGAGACCAGGTCCATTTTCAGTTAGCTTTGTTCTGCTCTGGTCTGGTCTGTTCTATTCTGCACTGCTTTCCACCTAGGGAGTCTTCTGTCTTTGATGGAAAGGGAGAGTGCTCTCTGAACCAGAGGGGAACTGGTTTATATAGACAGAAGTCCCTGTCCCTGGTCCCTGATTGGTCCATCCACATGCAAATGAGGACTTCAGATCTTCCCAGTTTGGTACAAAAGGCAATGTCTTGATTGATCAGAATGGAGCTGCTCCGATTGGTCAATGAAGATGCTGATGGGGATATAGTTGCACTGCTCCAGTTAGACAAGGAATGTCTTAGTCCTGTTTGTTGAAATAGGATTCCAGGAATCCTCCCAAGGGCAGGCAGGCGTAGAAGACAGAATCACAGTGTAGGAAGGCAGTACAGTGCAGAAGGAAGGCAGCTTAGTGCAGGCTTCTCCCTGAAATGTAGGTTGGGCGAGAGCTCTTTTTTAGAGCTGCTAGGCTCTGGTTTTGTTTTTTTAATTTAAAGTCAATTAAACCACCAGGAGCCCTTCTTAGTATGCAGCTTCTTTCTCAAGGTTCACATACTTAAAGGAGCATCTGGCATTTAGGAAGCCTTAAATTTGTTAAATAAACAATTTAAAAAACAATAGAGGGAGTGGCTTAGCTTGTTGGAGTGTCATCGTGTTTACCAAAAGGTTTCAGGTTTGATTCCTGATCAGGGCACACACCTAGGTTGCAGGTTCTATCCCGATTGGGACAAATAATATTTCTTTTTTTTTCTCTCTCTCTTCCTCTCTCAAATCAGTAAACATATTCTCAGATGAGGATTAAAAAACCCACAAAAAACAGGTGTATCGGTAGCCTGTATGCATTTAAGGACTATAACATTGAAGACTGAGTGATCCCTAGAATTTCTACCTAGACTGTTCTGTAGTCTGTTCTCCACTATTAGAATGATTGTCACATGCCTGTATGCATTTAAGGACTATAACATTGAAGACTGAGTGATCCCTAGAATTTCTACCTAAACTGTTCTGTAGTCTATTCTCCAGTATTAGAATGACTCATTTTTTTTTTTGCTCCCTTTTGCTTCCTACATTTATAAGTTTTTATATGAAAGGTCTTGTTAGGGTTGAAACGCTCGCCACTCAAAGGAAGGCTCCAAGAGACGTTCTCATGCAAACAGCAAAGGGTTTATTCACCAAGCATGCTGGGGCTCACAACATACTCTGAAAGCAGAGCAGAGGCTGAGAGCCCCGAGTCCATACAAAGCTGAGATTACATACTATGTAACAAGCAACAGGGTTATACAGATGTCAACACAGTTTTATTTCCTCATACCTGCACACATCTCATAATCTGCAGACTGCATATTTCTGGTTACCATGGGGTTACGATAACAGGATAACAGGATAACAGGATGCGGCTGGTAGTTATCTCTGGGTTAGTCTCTTGAGACATGGACTATATCTCCTTTTGCAATTTAGCTACAGGCTGTCTCGCTACACAAGATTAACAACCTGTACCTGGATTACAGCATCCTGGGAGTTTCCACTCTGTTCTCAACCCTGAGACTGCAATAATAGGATGTAACTGGGGGATATGATTTTAAGCCGAGCTGTGTTAACTCTTTCCCGGCCCAATCCTGATTTTTGCAACCTTACAGTCTGACCTTTTTAATACATTTGAATATTAGTTATCCCCACCCCCAAACCCCTGCCATTCAGAGAAATGACTGGATGTAAGAAGTAGATGGTTTCTTCATTTGATTCTCAAGAGCTGCTTCAACACAAAACAGCTTCGATATTTTGTTCACGTTGAGGTGTGTCACTATATCAGGTGTTCAAGAATGCTAAGAAGCCTGGTCTGTGTGTGATTTAACTATGTTTTGAGACATTCTGGTTCTGAACACTTGTTTTAATGCTTTGGGATAGCTGCTGAACTTCTTTCTACTTGGCCAGGAGGTTCTCTGTTTACCTCATATTAGAGGAAATGACTTTTAAAAGTTCTTTGAACAAGAACTTGGCAATCTGGTCATCTACAGATAATGTATCTTGCAGCCTGTATTTGGTAATATGCCTAAATAAAAATCATATAAATTGTTAGTTCTGGGTTTATAAAAGTTCAAGTCTTGTTTGTGATACTCAAGTAAATCTTTTTTTTTTAAATTTTAAAGAGAATATGATGACCCTCAAATTTAATGAAATACAGTTTTTAGTTTGTAACTTTTATGATGCATGATTTTAAAAAATTAAATTTATTGAGGTACAATTTTATGTCCAATAGGCTGGATCCATTTGCAGTGTATAAATCAATGGGTTTTGCCAGTGGGTTTTACTCCTATAAAACTATTACCAAAATCAAGATAAAGAACCTTGCCCTAAGTGATTTGGCTTAGTGAATAGAGCATTGGCCTGCGGACTGAAGGGTCCAAACAAGGGCACATACTTGAGTTGCAGGCTCGATATTCCAGTAACGGTCATGCAGGAGGCAGCTGATCAATGATTCTCTCTCATCATTGATGTTTTTCTCTCTCCCTTTCTTTCTGAAATCTATAAAAATATATTTTTTTTAAAAAGTACAGAACATTTCCTCATGCACCAGTGCAGTCAGTCTTTCTCTCTACTCCTGTTTTACTAATCTCTTGTTATAATAAATTTGTCTTTTTCTTTTTAGAATTCTATTGCAAGGAATTATATGGTTATCTATTATATAGCATTGTATACCATTTAAAAACTAAAATAGTACAATGTTAATCTATAGTATTGTTATTCACAAGGTTTTAAATCACCAAGAATAACAACATGCTATTATTGTAAATTGGCCTCACATTTACTCTTTTTCTGTGCTTCACATCTTTTTAAAATGAAAATTAGAATAGAGTTTTTGGTAAAAACATTCATCTTAGAACAGCCTATTTATTTTTTCACATATAAGTACATCCTTATTTATTTATTGTTGTTACCTTAATCATATAGATTTTCCACAAAGATCTATATATTGTTATCAAAGAATTTAGTGGAGGTGACTGCACTTGCAGTGCAAGTTTTTCTTTGACATTACTGTGAAAAGAAATAAAACAATTCTAAGTCATATTAAAACAGTGAATTAAGTCTCCAGAATATTGACTCTGAACCTGTTGCTTTTTTAAAACTTGTAACGCTTTTTTTTGAGAACACTTTTGAAGTATTCGAATTTTACTGCATTTTCATCACTATTACCTGTTGACAGTTAACAACCATAGTTTGAATTTAACTCTAGTAAGTTACTGGATTTGTTTGTAATTTTGGTGTTTCCTATATTATTTGGGCATGGGTGAAAATATAAATACTTTTTTCCCATTAAAGGGGCACCATGATTAACTTCTGTATTTTATACAAGTTGTAATTAAAAAGTAGTCTGCCTTTCTAATGAGAGAATCATGCATGGTTTTAACAGACAGTATATATAAATGAGAGTACTATAACTATGGCATATATAGGTGAATTGTAAGATGATCCAGGAGGAAGCAGATAAACTCTCTTGATTAATACGTGAGTTCAGTATTGTTTTTGTTTTTCAATGTGTGTTTTTAATTGAATTATTGGGGTGACATTGGTTCACAAAATTATAACATGTTTCAAGTGTACAACTCAATAAAACATCATCAATATACTGCCTTAGGTGCCCATTGCCCAAAGTAAAGTCTCTTTCCATCCCCATGTATCTGCCCTTTGCTCTCCTTGATCTACTCCCATCCCCCTTTCCCTCTAGCTATGACCACACTGTTGTTAATTTCTATGTGTTTTATATACCTATATATGTACTAGTTGCCTGGTGCACAAAAGTTGTGCACAGGGGAGGGGTTATCCCTCAACCCAGCCTACACCCTCTCCAATCTGGGACCCCTCGGGAGATATCCCTCTCGCAATCTGGGACTGCTGGCTCCTAACTGCTCATCTCCCTGCCTGCCTAATTGCCCCTAACTACTCCCCTGCCAGCCCACTCGCCCCCCAACTGCACCCCCTACTGGCCTGTTTGTCCCCAACTGTCTCTCCCTGCTGGCCTAATTGGTCCCAACTGCCCCCCCCCCATTGGCCTGCTCACCCCAACTGCCACCCCTGCCAGCCCGCTCACCCCCACCAGCCTACTTGACCCCAACTGCCTTCTTCCCCCCAAATCCTCTGCTGGCCTGATCACCCTCAACTGCCCTCCCCTCCTGGTCTGATCCCCCCTAACTGCCTCTGCCTTGGCCCCGCCACCATGGCTTTGTCCAGAAGGACATCTGGAAGGTCTCCAGGAAGGTCTGGTCTAATTAGCATATTACCCTTTTATTAGTATAGATACTTTTCTTAATCCTTTCGCCTTCTTTCATCCAGCCCCACCAAAGCCCCTACCTTCCTCTGACAGCTGTCAGTCTGTTCCCTCTCTATGCCTCTGTTTTTATTTTGTTTGTCAGTTTGTTTTGTTCATTAGGTTCCATATGTAAGTAAGATTATATGGTATTTGTCTTTCTCTGACTGGCTTATTTCACTTAGCATAATAATCTCCAGCTTCATCCATGCTATTGCAAAAGGTAAGATTTTCTTCTTTTTTACAGCCCAGTAGTGTAAATATACAATAGCTTTTTTACCCACTCATCTACTGATGGGCACTTGGGCTGTTTACAGATCTTGGCTATCCTATACAGTAGGTCTTCGGGTTACATCGGAGATCCATTCCTACGGCAAAACATTAATTTTCGCCATAAGTCGGAACCCACCTATATAAGGACCTACGTCACTCACATGGAGCACATACACAGCTGTAATGAAGTGAAACGGTAAAAAAAATTTAAAAGAAAGGTAACAGTTCCTGACCTTTACTTGTGATAAATAAATAATAAAAAACATAAAGCACATATGTCGAAATGACGGAACTTTTTTTAATAAATAAATGGGAGATGGCGACTAACCACAAAATGAAATACGTTGAGTCTGATGTAACTCGAGAACTGCCAGTATAATAAAAGCCTAATATGCTAAGTGTGCAGTGACTGGTTGACTTCAACCAATGAAAGTGTAATATGCTAATGATATGCTAAGGCCACTCAACAATTCGCTATGATGTGCACTGACCACTAGGGGGCAGACGCTCTGACTGGTAGGTTAGCTTGCTGCTGGGGTCTGGCCGATTGGGACTGAATGAGACAGGCCGGACATGCCTTGGAGCCCTCCCATACTCCCTCCCCAGCTGGCCAACCTCCTGCATCTATTCCCGACCCTGATCATGCACTGGTGGGGTCTCTAGGCCTGGCCTGCACCTTCTTGCAATCCAGGACCCCTTGGGGGTTGTCAGAGAGCCAGTTTTGGCCAGATTCTGCAGGCATCTGTAATAATAAAAGTATAATATACAAATAGACCAAATGGCTAAACAGCGGAATGACTCGACTGTCCAGATAACCTTCTGGACGAAGCTGGGGCTATGAGGCTGGGGCAGCCAGGGTTGCAAAGGCCTACTCTTGCATCAGGCCTCTAATTATAAATAATGCGGTAATGAATATAGGGATGCATATATTTTTTCTAATTAATGTTTCAGTTTTTTAAGATATATTCCCAGAAGTGGGATCACTGTATCAAGAGGCAGTTACACTTTTAATTTTTTGAGGAAACTCCATACTGTTTTCCACAGTGGTTGTACTAGTATGAATTCCCACCATCAGTGCAATAGGGTTTCCATATCCTCACCAGCACCTGTTTGTTGATTTAGTGAAGATAGGCATTATGACAGGTGAGAGGTGATGCCTGATTATGGTTTTAATTCACATCTTTGATGATTAGTGACATTGAGCATTATTTTCTTATGTCTATCTTTGTGTTTCCTTTGGAGACATGACTATTCAGGTCCTTTGTTTTTTTAAAATTTAGCTGTTTGTTTTCTTGGTTTTGAGTTGTATAAGTTCTTTATTGGCAAACTAGAAGCTCGATGCACAAAGATTTGTGCTAAAATGGGCCTTCCTTTCCCTGGATGCCAGCACCACCTCTCCACTCTGCTCTGGCTCCGGAGCCGCCTTTTTCTGCTCCAGCCCCCACCTTCCCACGCTGCCCAGAGGCCCTGAGAGACCAGGGGTAGGTCAGAATGCCATGGTGTATGCAAATTAACACTCATCTTTGTTGAGTTAATTTGCATATCACTACTGATTGGCTGGTGGGTGTACTGGAGATACGGTCAATTTACATGTTTGTCTATTATTAGGTAAAATATGTTCTCTTATTTAGTGAGTTCCTTTATCATTTTATTGATGGTTTCTTTTGCAGTGCAAAAGCTTTTTAGTTTGATGAAGTCCCATTTGTTTATTTTTTTCTTTGTTTTTCTTGCTTTAGGAGATATATGAGCAAAAAATATTGCTACAAGAAATGTCTGCCCAGGTGGTTTGGCTCAATGGTTGAGTATTGACCTATGAACCAGGAGGTCAGGTTGAATTCCAGGTCAGGGAACATGCTTGGGTTGTAGGCTTGATCCCCAGTGTAGGGTGTGCAGGATGCAGCCATCAATGATTCCGTCTCATCATTGATATTTCTCTCTCTCTCTCTTCCCCTCTCCCTCTCCCTCCCTCCCTCTTTCTCTCCCTCTCCATTCCTCTCTGAAATCAATAAAAATATATTTAAAAGAAAAAAAGAAAATGTCTGAAATGTAGTGCCTAGGGTATTTATGGTTTTGCAAATAACTTTTTAAGTGTAATCCATTTTGAATTTATTTTTGGATGTGGTGTAAGTTGTGGTCTAGTTTCATTATTTTGCTCTATCTGTCCAATTTTCCCAACATCATTTATCCCATTGTATATTCTTGCCTCCTTTGTCAAATAGTAATTGACCATAGAGGCATTGGTTTATTTCTGTGTTCTTTATTCTGTTCCATTGGTCAGTATACCTGTTCTTGTGCTAATACCATGCTTTTTTTTTATTACATGACCTTGTGGTGTAGTTAATATCGGTAGTTTAATACCTCCCAACTTCTTTGCTAAGGCTCTTGTCTTTTGTGTTTGCATATAGATTTTGAGCATGTTTGTTCTATTGTGAAATATTTCATTGCTTTTTAATAGGAATCTATAGATTGCTTTGGGTAGTACGTATAGATATTTTAATGATTGTAATTCTCCCAATACATGAACATAGTATAGGCTTCCTCAGTTTCTTTTTTCCACTCCCTATAATTTTCCAAGTAAAGGTCATTTACCTCCTTGGTTAAATTTATTCCTAAGTACCTTATTTTTTGTTGTTGCAAAAAAAATTTTTTTGGAAAAAAAGCCCATGTAAAGCACTTTTATTTCAATAATAAAACTTGAAACTCATATGTAGTGCAGGGGAGGAGGATGGGGGATAGGCAGCAATAATTTCTCTCACCAAGTCACTACAACACAGGACAGCAAAGGAAGAATAAGAGGAGGGAAGAAAAAGCCAGGAAACTTGGAGCTCAGCAGGGAGAGGTGAGCATAAAAAAACAGGAGATACTGAAGCTGTTGTGATGACCAGCATCATTTTCTTAAGAAAATACTTACAGATTTGTTATGATGGCCAGACTTTCATTGGGTTTTAAGTATGTACAAACAGCACCTTCAATTTTAACTTTCTATGAAAATTCTTAAATTTAGGGAGTGGAGCCTGGGTAGCTATGACATTATAAAAGTCCTGAATATCTATTAGAAAAAAAACACACAGGATAGGGTGGGTTGGGGATGAGTTAGGCCACAAAGAAGGCTTCAGAGGTCTCTGCTAGCCTGGGGACAGATACCTATAGTGTCCAATATCGCAGTGAAAACAATTGATTTTAAAAGTCAGCGGGTTTAAGGGGACAGATGGGGCAGTGGAGGCCAGGGCTGTCCCCTCCCTACTTCAATTTTGGGTAGGGCTCTTAATCCCACCTAAAGACATCTCTCAACTTGGATAGTTCGGCCTCAACAATGCCTTAAGTCTGCTATGGCTTTGCAGCACAGCAGCAAGAATGTTTAATATAGAATAGATAAAAATTTCATCCCCAAAAATAAAAGATTCTTGCATACCTCACAAACCAATTTCTAGTCTAAACCCATTACTTTTGCTGTTAATAATACTTGACTAATATGTAATTGGAAACCTAGTTCCAAAACACTGAAATATGAATCTCAACCTCAAAACAAAAACAAAATAAAAAGAATAATTTGAGATTAATGGCATGTAGTTCAGGTCAATACACATACTAGGAGAAAGGGGAAGAGCAAAGCTGAGTAACAGAACACATTCAGCCGAGGCAGATGTTTATACAAAGTGTAGTGGAATATCAGGAAAAAGCTACCCACAGATTCACGTGTACATGTGGGGGCCGCCATATCCTCCATGGCACATCCAAGGACATTCTAGTTTTAGAAGTTCTACATCAAAGACGAGAGTGGCATTTGGTGGGTGATGCCTGGTGCCCAGTGCACCATAGGCATAGTCTGGGGAGATAGTAAGTTTGGCTCTCTGACCCACACTTATCTGGGAAACTCCTTCCCAGCCTTGGATCACCTGCTGGCCTTAAATAAACTTAAAGGGCTCGTTTTGAGATTTGGGAGGATTCAAATTTCTTTCCACCTTCAAGCATCCCCGTGTAGTGCACCACACAGGTCTGGCCTCGCTTCTGGTAAGTGTGCCCATCTCTGTCTCCTGAGAAGATGGTCTCCACCTGCACTCCCATGGTGGCAGCAGCAGGCATGGGGTGGGGTGGATGGGCAGCACAATGGACTGTAGACTGAGAGACCTGGTGATGGTGTGTCTTTGCCTCATCTCCTGTTGTTGCAGTATTAAATTGGATTATTTTCTTAATTTCTCAGAGTTCATTATTGGTACATAAATATGCCACCAATTTCTGAATATTAATTTTGTATCATGCTGTCTTTCCAAATTCACTTATTAGATCTGATAACTTTGGAGAAAAGTCTTCAGGGTCTTCTGTGTTCAATATTGTATTAGGTAGGTTTTACTTAATTCTTTCCAATTTTGATACCTTTAATTTTTTCTTGTCTAATCACTGTGGCTAGGACTTCCAGTTGTATATTGAATGAGAGTGATGAAAAGTAGACCTCCTGTCCTGTACCTGATTTTAAGTTTTTCCCCATTGAGTATGATGCTGACTGTGGTTGACATTCATCATCTTTATTATGTTAAGGTATGATCCCTCTATTTCCACTTTGCTGTGAGTTTTTATCATAAATGAATGCTATTTTTTAATCAAATGCTTTGTCTGTATCTACTGATATCTTGTGATTTTTATCCTTCAATTTGTTTATGTGTTATATCATGTTTACGGATTCGTGAATATCATACCAATCTTGTATGCCCAGAATAAATCTCACTTGATCATAGTATGTGATCTTTTCATTTTTATTTTTTAAAATCTTTTACTGTTGAGATTATTACAGATGTCCTTCATTTTACCCCCATAGCTTTCCTCCACCTGGTTTCCACCCCATCCCAGGCCCTCGCCACCCCACTGTCTGCATCCATAGGTACTGCATAAATGCATGTAAGATCTTTGTTCAATCTCTTCCCGCACCCTTCCACAGCCCTTCCCCTCTAGAATTGTCTGTCTGCTCAATTTCCATGCCCTGATTCTATTACATTCACCAGTTTATTCTGTTCATCAGATTTTTTTTATTCATTTTTATTTTTAGATTTACTTGTTGATATGTATTTGTTGTCACTTTATTATTCATAATTTTCTATCTTTTTCTTTTTCTTCTTCTTCCTCTTCATAAAAAATACCCTTCAGCATTTCATATAATACTGGTTTGGTGATGATGAACTCCTTTAGCTTTTTCTTGTCTGTGAAGCTCTTTATCTGACCTTCAGTTCCTAGATGATAGCTTTGCTGGCTAGAGCAATCTTGGTTGTAGGTTCTTGCTATTCATCACTTTGAATATTTCTTACCGCTCCCTTCTGGCCTGCATAGTTTCTGTTCAGAAATCAGCTGACAGTCGTATGGGCAGTCCCTTGTAGGTAACTAACTGTTTTTCTCTTGATGCTTTTAAGATTCTCTCTTTGTGTTTTGCCCTTGGCATTTTAATTATGATGTGTCTTGGTGGGTTGTCTTTGGGTTCCTCTTGTTTGGGATTCTCTGTGCTTCCTGGACTTATAAGTCTATTTCTTTTACCAGGTAGGGGGTTTTCAGTCATTATTTTTTAAAATAGGTTTTCAATATCTTGCTCTTTCTCTTCTGGCACCCCCATAATTTGATGTTGGTATGCGTGAAGTTGTCCTACAGGCTCCTTACACTATCTTCATATTTTTGGGTTCTTTTTTCTTTTTCCTTTTCCAGTTGGGTGTTTTTTGTTTCCTCGTATTTCAAATCTTTGACTTCAGTTTTGGGATCCTCTAGTCTACTGTTGAATCCCTGTATATTATTTATTTCAGTCAATGTATGCTTAATTTTTTACTGGTCCTTTTCCATATTTTTGACACTCTCATTAAGATCCTTGAAAGTATCATCACATTCCTCAGAGGTTTCTAGAAGAGTCTCAAGTAACCTTATAACTGTGTTTTTGAACTCTATTTCCAGTAGTTTGCTTCCTTTCATTTCTTCTATTTGTGACATGTTTATCTCCATATTTTGGCTGCTTCCCTGTGTTTGTTTCTATGTATTGGGTAGTTTCTAAGTCTCCTTGAATTCGTAGAGTGGTCTTGTGTAGTAGATGTTCCGTAGGGCCTAGTGGCTCAGCATCCCCAGTTACCAGATGTGGGCACTCTTGGTGCACTGCTTTGTGGGTTGTGTGCACAGTTTTGTGGTAGTTGAGACTTAATTGCTATTGTTGTCACTGGGAGGAATTGACCACCAGGGAACCAGCTTCGACTACAGTGGGAGAGCTGCTGTGCAGGAGACACCCTTATGGAGCAGGACTTGTTTCAGTGGGGCTTTGGTGCTCCTTGAGTCTGCCCCTTGAGTGTATCACTTATGGATGTGAATAGTTGTAATCTGGATAGTTTTACACTGACCACTGGGTACACTGGCTCTTAGATCTCTAGGGAGGTGCAAAGTCAGCCACTGCCTGGAGCCACCCAGCAGGAGCTATAGAGAGATCTGCAGATTCCTCCTTTTTGTATGGGGTTTGGAAGTGCCCAGACGAGGCCCAGCTGTGGAGCAAGACAGACTGGTGCTGGTGCTGGGTCTTGGGCCTTTTATTGATAGGTTTGGGGCTCCCTGACCCAGCTGCAGCTTGTTTGACAGATTTTTAGCCTGAGAAAGGAAAGACCATTCATATGCAAAAGCTGCTTTGCACAGCTTGAGTGGGGTTATAAATTAGATGGTGCTGGGGTCTCAGGGAATCACCAAAGTGGAACAAACAGAAATGGCTGCCAGTGAGCTTTGCTCCTGAGAGGTCCCAGCATGGGAACGATGACCCACTGCTGCAAGCACCTCCATCTGGAAGAAAGTAGTCCCAAGTTCCTGCCTGATGCCAGAAAGTCCAGTTTCTCCCTGTATGTGACTGGGTCCCCCAGAGTCTCACCCAGCACTAGAGCTCAGAGGAAGTAGGAGCTTGTAAATTCAGTTCATGGTACCAACCCTTTAAGTGGAGCAGCTGGGTCTCCAGCAGCCTGTGTGTCAGTCAGCCCCAATTCTCCTGGGTTTTTATAGTCTGCAGTTCTTACTGCCCATAGGGACTTCCTTTCCCAGGTCTAGAACTCTGGGTTGGGGGTTTGTTGTGGGGCTGGGATCCCTCACTCCTCCAGGAAGACTCTGCAGAGGCGATCTCCCACCTGATTAAAAAAGCTGCACAGCTGGGTGCCAGACCAGCCTGTTCCTTCCCTCCTACCGTTTACCTATGCTGCCATCTTGGTTCTCTTTTTTGTGGACCTTTAAAATTCAGCTTCCTTGGAAAAAGGAGAGGTTGGAAGGTCACTGTGTGACAGGGCAGGTACTGAATCTCCCATTGCCCATCCTTAGGATGCTTGAACACAACTGAGCTGTTCCTCTGTGGCATCTTTGCTGGAACTGCCCACTAAAATGGTCCTTGACATGCATCCAGTTGAGCAGCTTTCACTGCTTTTCTAGTTCCATCTGGCTGCTATTGGTCAAATGAGATAATTGGGGGCTGCCTTGGACCCTTTGAAACTTTGCAGCACCAAAATAGATGTGAAGATTCTACAAAACATATCACGGGTCTTCAGATAAATTTTGTTTGGAGGGGAAATGGCATTTCTCTAGACACAAATGAAAGTGTTTTTGCACTACATGGGGATAGCTGCCTGAAGCCAAGGATAGTAGCAGCCTCTCCTATAATCTTGATTATTTCCTTCCTTTTACATACGCTGGGCTTGTTCTTTTTGTAGTTCTTTTACATGTGGGCTTAGACTTTTTATTGGAAACTTTTCTTGCTTCTTGATGTAGGCTTGTAATGCTTTGAAGTTCTTTCTCAGAACTGCTTTTGCTCTGTTTCATAGGTTTTGGGTTTTCTGTTCTTTTTTTTTTTCTTTTTTCTCCAGGTAACTTTTTATTACTTCCTTGATTTCATTGTTAATCCACTCATTGTTTAATATGTTATTTAGCCTTCATTGTGTTTAAATGCTTTTCTATTGTTTTCATGCAGTTGATTTCTTGTTTTATACCATTGTGGTCAGAGAAGATGCTTGATCTGATTTTAATCATCTTCAATACATTAAGACTTAATTTGTGTTTAACATGTGGTGTATCTTTGAGACTGTTCAGTATGCACTTGAGAGGAATCTATATTCTCCTTTGGGATGAAGTGTTCTGTAAATATCAGTTAAATCCATCTTGTCCAGTGTCTTGTTTAAGGTCCCTGTTGCCTCATTGATTTTTTTTGTCTGAAAGAGCTAACCATTAATGTTAGTGGAGTGTTAAAGTCCACTACTAGATTGCATTGCCATCAGTCTCTTCCTTAATGTCTACCATTAGGTGGTACAATGTTGGCTGCATATATGTTTACAAGGGATAAATCCTCATGTTGGGTTGATCCCTTTAGAATTATGTAATAAACTTTTGCTATGGCATTTTTTAAAAATCTATTATGTCAGATCTAAGTATAGCTAGCCCAACTTTTTTGTCATTTCCATTTGCATGAAATACTTTTTCCCATTCTTTCACTTTCAGCCTGCATGTAGCTTTTGTTTGGAAAGGGGTCTCTTGTAAACTATATATATACAAGAGAGGTCCAGTGCAAGGGCAGAGTCCCTCAGCCTGGCTGGCGATCAAGGCCTATTGGGGGGTCAGCTGGTCAGGGGAAGGGACCCGGGGAGGTTGCCTGGCCGGCCTCCTTATTGGGGCTTTTGGGGAGGCTGGCTGGTGGCAGGGGGAGGGCTCTAGAGGTAGGGGGGTTATCAGGGCCGGGATCAGACTGGTTGACAACTGCATTGTGCATCATAGCGACCAGTCAATCGAATTCACACCAGAGGAGACAATTTGCATATTAGCCTTTTATTACATAGGATGTGTCATGTATTCTTATCCATTCAGCTACCCTGTGTCTTTTAATTGGATCATTTAACCCATTTACATTTAAGGTTATTGATTGATAGGTACTTATTTATTCTTTGTACCTATGTTTCTGTCTGTCTTTTTTCTTCTTATTAAAGCAGGCCCTTTAACATCTCTTGATAGACTGGTTTGGTGATAATGAACTTTCAATTTTATCATAGTTATGTTCCTTTTTTCCCCCTCACTTCAGAAACTCCTTTAAAATTTCTTGTAATGCTGGTTTGCTAGTGATGAACTCCTTTGGCTTTTTCTTGTCTGGGAAACTTTATTTTTCTTTTAATCCTATATAATAAAAGCCTAATATGCAAATCTACTGAACAGCAGAATGACTGGTTGCTATGACACTCACTGACCACTAGGGGGCAAATGCTCAATGCAGCAGCTGCCCCCAGCCCATAGGCACCAGACCAGCCAATACAGGTACCAGTGTGCCCTCCTCCTCCCTCAGATCACCCTATCCATTGTCCCTCAGAGGGAGGCAACTGGTGGTGGGGTCAGCAGCAAGTGGGCAGTGGCACGGTGCGGGCTGGCTCCATACCATCCCGTCACCTCCTGCAGAGGGAGGTGAACCTGCAGTGGCAATGGGGCAATTGGGGGGGCACGACTGGCTGATGAATGGGCCAGCATCACCTCCCCTCCCACCCCCCGCCATCATCCCACCAGTTGGCGGTCTAGGCTGGTGCCAGTGGACGTCCCTAATCACCCTGCCAGTCACCCCACAGATTGGCCCTGATCACCAACCAGGCCTAGATTCCCTACCTGTGCACAAATTTTGTACACTGGGCCTCTAGTCCTATCCAATAAAAGATTAATATGCAAATTGACCGTACCCTTGCCACATTCACAAGCCACACCCACTAGCCAATCAGAGTGAGCATGCAAATTAACCTAAGATGGCTACGGCCACAGAGAGAGCAGGAGGGAGGCTTGGGTTGCCCCTGGCAATGGAGGAAGACAAGCTTTCTGCAAACCTTGGCTGACATTTAAGGCAACAAGCTTCAATGGCTGTGTGAGCAGAGGCTTGGCTCTGCTGCAGGCTACAAAGTTTCAATTGTAGAAGATAAATAAATCCCAGATACCAGGGCCTTGACTTGGGTCGCTTGGGTGCGTGGCTGGCCTGCAAACCACCACAGGCCTCTTGCCCAAATCACCCCAAATCCCAAGGGAACACCGACCCTGATCCAGGACACCCTTCAGGGCAAACCAGCTGGCCCCCAACTGTGCACCAGGCCTCTATCTTATTTAATAAAAGAGTAATATGCAGATTGACCATCAGTCCAATGCACAAGATGACTGCTCCCATGTGGTCACAAGATCTTGCCCCCATATGGACATAAGATGGCCACCACAAGATGGGCAGCAGGGGAGGGAAGTTGGGAGGGATCAGGCCTGCAGGGGATGGCAGTTAGGGGTGTCTTGGCTGTCAGAGGAGGGAAGTTGGGGGTGACTATGCCTGCAGGGAAGGGCATTTGGCAATGACCAGGCCCACAGGGTAGGGCAGTTAGAGACAAACAAGCTGGCAGGGGGTGATCAGGCTGGCAGGCAGAAGCATTTAGGGGCAATCAGGAAGGCAGGCAGGTGAGCAGTTAAGAGCCAGCAGTCCTGGATTGTGAGAGGGATGTCCGACTGCCCGTTTAGGCCTGATCCTATTGGACATCCCTCAAGGGGTCCCAGGTTGGAGAGGGAACAGGCTGGGCTGAAGGACACCCTCCACCCCATGTACAAATTTCATGCACTGGGCCTCTAGTTTTAAATAATAGCCTTACTGCATAGGTTAGTCTCAAGTGTAGGTATTTGCTTTTCATCACTTAGAATAGTTCATGTCAATAACTTCTGGCCTGAAGTGTTTTTTTTGAGAAATCAGTGGACAGATTTTGGGAAGCTCTCTTGTAGGAAACTAACTACCATTCTCTTATAGCTTTTAAAATTCTCTTTTTGTCTTTAACCTTTAGCATTTTATTTATGATGTGTCCTGGTTGGAGCTCTTTGGGTCTTGTTGAGACTCACTATGCTTCCTGAACTAGTGTAATTTGATTTTTTTTCCTTATCACCAGGTTACCCAAGTTTTCAGCCATTATTTCTTCAAATAGTTTCTCTTTCCCTTGCTCATTTTCTTCTCATTCTCATAACCTTATGATGCAGATATTGTTATGTGTGATGGTGTCCTAGAGGTCTCTTAGACATGCCTCATTTAAAAAAATTTTTTTGTGTGTTTTATTTTTTTAATTAATTTTTAAAAAATCTTTATTGCTGAAAGTATTACCAATACAGTGGTATCTCGAGATATGAGTTTAATTCATTCCGTAACCTTGCTCGTATATCAAGTTGCTCGTATCTCAAAGCAAATTTCCCCATTGAAATCAATTGAAATGCCATTAATCCATTCCAGCCCCCAAAATGCCACCCCAGTTGTTCTTGTTATGTGTTTTTGAATAAGAAAAATGTATTTATTAGTGACAAATATTGTATAAAAACATAATAAAAGAGAATGTAAAGAAATAAATGGTTTTATAAAGTGTATTTACCTCCTACTCGTTAAACTCTTAATGCTACACTTTATCCCTAAACTGAATGTAACTTAACTAATCTTCACTGAACTTAATTGCTACTGGTCTTTGCATTTTTGGCCGATTTAAAAAAAACACGTATCCAACGAGGTTTGCCTCTTCCTCCCTTTCAGAATGTTTCTGAAATGGGTGAGGCAAGTTTCATTGAACAGCTCCGATGCACGACCAGTAGCAACTTTTTCGGGGTGTTTCTTTTCCACGAAGTGTGACACCCTCTCCCACATTCCTAAGATCTCCTTTATCTCACTTGTAGAGATCTCCTCCACCTCTGGCTCCTCCTAGAAACCAATTTCTTGGAGAACCTCCGCAGGTTGCTGAGACTGCAACTCTTGTAACTCCTCCGTGGTGAGTTCCAGAGAGTGCTCCTCGACGAACTCATTCACGTCTCTCTCATCCACCTCCCTTTCATCCACCTCCAGGCCCATGGATTTTCCCAGAGACACTATCTCCTCCTCCACTGGCACCTCGGGTTCAAATCCTTCGAAGGTCCTTTGGCTTCGGCCTCAGGCCACAGCTTCTTCCATGCAGAGGTCAAAGTCCTCATTGTAACACCCAGCCAGGCCTGATCAATAATTCTGAGGCATATCATGATAAAGTGGTTCTTCCAGAACTCTCCAAGGGTGAAGTTTGTGTTCTCCGTCACCTCAAAGCAGCTCCGGAACAGGTGCTTGATGTACAGCTTTTTAAAATTAGAAATCACCTCCTGATCCATGGGCTGCAGGATAGGAGTGGTGTTGGGAGGTAGGTAGACAACCTTTATAAACTTGAACTCTTCAAGGAATTCATCTTCGAGATTCGGTAGGTGAGCAGGAGCATTGTTGAGGATGAGGAGGGCTTGCCTGGTTAGGTTGTTTTCCTGTAAATATTTCTTAACAGAAGGGCCGAAAACCAGGTTTACTCACTCCACAAAGAACTGCCTGGTGAACCATGCCTTCGGGTTTGCCCTCCACATAACTTGGAGTTTATCTTTTAAAATCTTATGTGACTTAAAGACTCTGGGGTTTTCTGAATGGTATACAAGCAGAGGCTTGATCTTGCAGTCGCCACTCGCATTGGCGCACAGTGCGAGAGTTAGCCTGTCCTTCATGGGTTTGTGGCCTGGCATCGCCTTCTCCTCTGCCGTTATAAAAGTCCTATTTGGCATCTTCTTCCAGAAAAGCCCTGTCTCGTCACAGTTGAAGACTTGCTGGGGGATATATCCTTTGGCTTCTCTCAGTTTGGAAAAAGTTTTGAGGTAATCCTCAGCTGCCTTCACATCCGAATTTGCTGTCTCACCATGCCTGACAATGGAGTGAATGCCGGACCTTTTCCTGAAGTTATCAAACCATCCTCTACTGGCTTTAAATGCATCTTTGGATGCTTCGTCTGTGGAAGTGAGTGGGGTCTGCTCCAGCAAATCACTGTAAATCGCTCACGCCTTCTCGCAGCATATGATGCCCTGTGTAATGTATCTCCTTTAAGCTGCTTCTCTGTCACCCACACCATCAGTAGATTCTCCATCTTTTCATGGAGAGAGCTAGGGAGCTTAGAAATTATTGTAATGCCCTTAGCTGGCGTTATACCCTTTATGGACTCCTGTTTAAGTACAGTGCATATCGTGGAAGTACTATGCCCATATTGCCTTGCCAAGTCAGCCACTCACACATCTTGCTCATATTTTTCTATGATTTCACGCTTTAATTCAATAGACATCATCCTCTTCTGAGCACTGACCTTTCCACTCACTTTCTTCAGACCCATGGTTATAAAAAGAAATGTGATAAAGTAATTACACAAAAGATTCTTCGACAACGAGGTAAACAAGCACACTGACTGAAGCGTGGGAAACTATGAGAGGCTCAGTTGCAGTAAACTGGTGGGTCGTGTGCAGCCGGCCGATGCGCGAGATTACTCCTATCTCAAATGTTGCTCGTATTTCAAAGCAAAAAATCACTTGCTTGATGGCTCGTATCTCAAAAATCTCATATATTAGGGCACTCGTATCTTGAGGTACCACTGTATATCCTTCCCCCGACCCCATTTACCCCTTCTAGCATGCTCTCGTGCTCCCCCTGCCCCTCCTCCCGGCCGTCATCACCCTATTGTCTGTGTCTAGGGCTTATGTTTATATTCACACAGGTTTTTGGTCTCTTTTCACCCCCCCACACATCAGTCCACACCTTCCCTCTGCGATTCAACAGTCAGTCTATGTTTCTATGTCTCTAGATCTATTTTGTTCATCAGTTCATTTTGTTTATTAGATTAAATAGGAGTAATGCCTGTCTTTCTCTGATTTATTTCACTTAGCACAATACTCTCCAGGTCCTTCTATATTGTCTCAAAGGATAAGAGATCCTTTTTTAATGCTGCATAGTATTCCATGGTATAAATGTACTACAATTTTTTTTATTCACTTCTCTACTGATGGGCACTATTTCAAGATCTTAACTATTGTAAATTGTTCTGCTATGAACATAGTGGTGCATACTTTTATTCTGATTGTCTTTTTGAGTTTCTTAGGATATATTCTTAGAAGTGAAGTGACTGGGTCAAAATGTTGTTCCATATTTAATTTTTTGAAGTAAGTCCATATTATTTTTCCATAATGGCTGTACCAGTCTGCATTCCCACAAGCAGAGTACTAGGCTACCCTTTTGTCCATATCCTTATCAGTGCTTGACGTTTGTGGACTTGTTCCTGGTGGCCGTTTTGACAGGTCTGAGGTGATTATCATTTTAATTTACATCTCTCTGGTGATCAATGACTGAGCATATTTTCATATGTCTCCTGGCCATAAGTATGTCAACTTTGGTTAGGTGTCTATTTAGGTCCTTTCTCCATTTTTTAATTGTTTGTCTTCCTTTTGTTAAATTTTATGAATTCCTTATATATTTTGGATATTTACCCTTTATCAGATGTATCATTGCCAACTATGTTCTGCCATACAGTGGATTCCCTTTTTATTTTGTTGATGGTTTCTTTTGCTGTGCAGAAACTTTTTTTTTTTTTTATGTAGTTCCATTTGTTTAATTTTTTCTTAGTTTCCTTTGCCCTAGGAGATATATCTACAAACATATGCTACAGATGTCTGAGGTTTTGCTACCTGCCTATGATTTCTTCTAGGATTTTTATGGTTTCAAGTCTTACATTTAATTTTTTTATACATTTTGAGTTTATTCTTATGTATTGTGTAAGTTGGTTGTCTCATTTCATTTTTTGTATGTATATTTCCAATTTTCCCAACATCATTTATTTACTTAATCCTCACCCAAGGATTTTTTCCCATTATTTTTATAGAGAGTGGAAGGGAGAGAAACTGAGAAAAAGAAACATCAGTGTGAGAGAGCCACATCAATTGGTTGCCTCCCATGTGCACCTTGACCTGTGGCTTGGTAAAGAGCCTGTAACTGAGGTACATGCCCTGGACCAGAATCAGTCCATGGACTGCTGCTCTATCCACTGAGGCCAACCCACAAGGGCCCCAGCACTAGACTGCTTGACTCCTTTGTCAAATACTAATCGAGTATAATGGCTTGAGTCCATTTCTGGGGTCTCTGTTTTATTCCACTGGTATATAGTTCTGTTCTTGTTCCAGTATCAAGCTGTTTTGATTACAGTGGATTTGTAGTACAACTTGGAATCTGGTATTGTGATCCCTCCAACTTTATTCATCTTTCTCAAGATTGCTGTAGCTGTTTGGAATCTTTTGGAGTTCCCGGCCCACATGGCTCAGTGGTTGAACATTGACCTCTGAATCAGGAGGTCACAGTTCAAGTCTTGGTCAGAGCACATGACTGGGGTGTGGACTCCATCCCAGTGTGGGGTGTGCAAGAGGCAGCTGGTCAGTGATTCTCTCTCATCATTGATGTCTTTATCTCTCTCTTTCTGCATCTCTGAACTCAATAAAAATATATTTAAAACTAGAGGCCTGGTGCATGACATTTGTGCACTTGGAGAAGGGGAAGTCTCCTCAGCCTAGCCTGCACCTTCTCGTAGTCCAGGAGCCCTTGGGGGATGTCTGACTGAAGCTTAGGCACACTTCCTGTGGGAAGCAGGCCTAAGCTGGCGGTCGGACATCTTTAGGGCTGCCTCGGAGGCAAGAGAGGCTCCTGCCATTGCCACTGTGCTTACCAGCTGTCAGCTGGGCTTCTGGTTGAGTGGTGCTCCCCCTGTAGGAGCGCACTGATAACCAGGGCAGCTCCTGCATTGAGCATTTGCCCCCTGGTGGTCAGTGTGCATCATAGCAACCTGTTGTTCTGCCATTCAATCAATTTGCATATTAGCCTTTTATTATATAGGATTGTGAAGTATTTATTCTCGATCTGTGAAATATGCTGTTGGTATTTCAACATGGATTGTATTGAATCTGTAGATTGTCTTGGGTAGTGTGGATGTTTTGATGATGTTAATTCTACCCACCTGTGAACGTGTTTTTTCCTTCTACTTGTTTATATCTTCCTCTCTCTCTTTTTCAACATCCTGTAGTTTTTCATGTACAAGTCTTTTACGTCGTTGTTTAAGTTTATTCTTAAGTATTTTATTTTGTTGTTGTTGCAGTGGTAAATGGGATTGTTAGTTTAGTTTCTCTTTCTGAGAGTTCATCATTGGTGTATAAAAATGCCATCGATTTCTGGGTGTTGATTTTGTATCCTTTCCAAATTGGAAGCCTTTTTATGTTTTCTTGTCTAATCATTGAGGGGACTTCTAGTGCTATGTTAAATAAGAGTGGTGAAAGTGGACATCGCTGTCTTACTCAGGTTCTTAGGGGAAGTGGTTTTAGTTTTTGCCCATTGAATATGATGTTTGCTGTGGATTTGTCACGTATGGTCTTTATTATGTTGAGGTGTAATCAATCTATGTTGTTGAGAGTTCTTTTTCTGTGAAAAATGGGTATTGGATTTTCTCAAATGCTTTTTCTATATAATCATGTGACTTTTGTCTTTGAATTTGTTTATGTGATGCATCATGTTTATTGATTTGTAAATATTGTACATTCCTGGAATAAATCCCACTTGGTCATGGCGTATAATCTTTTTAATATATTGCTGGATGTGATTTGCTAATATTTTGTTGAGGATTTTAGCATCTATGTTCATCAGGCATATATTGGCCTATAATTCTCTTTCTTTGTAATGTCTTAAATTTTTGGAATTAGAATAATACTGGCCTTATAAAAAGAGCTTGGAAGTGTTCCTTCCTTTTGGATTTTTTTGAATAGTTTGAAGAGGAGAGATGTTAGTTTTTCTTTGAATGTACAGTAAAACTTCCCTGTGAAGTCATCCTGATGAGGGCTTTTGTTGGCTGTGAGGTTTTTTTAATTACTGCTTCAGTTTCTTCAGTTGTTATTCAGGTTTTCTGATTCTTTCTGATTCAGTTTTGGAAGATTGTACATTTCTAGGAATTTGTCCATTTCATCCATTTTGTCTAGCTTATTGGCCTACATTTGTTCATAGTAGTTTTTTTATAATTCTTTGTATTTCTGTGCTGTCAATGATTACTTCACTACTTTGGTTTCAGTCTTTATTTATTTGGTTTCTATGTCTTTGTTTCTTGATGAGTCTTAAAGGTAGAGATTTGAGTTGATCTTGAAACTATGTATCGAAAAATGATTACCATTTTATTTTACTTTAACCATAAAGTGTTTATTACCATTAATTTCAAACTAGGCTGCAGGAAACATATATCTTTAAATTTGCTTTCTAAAAATAATTTTGGAATTCTCTATATTTGGGCAGAGTAAAATGTAAGAATTCCTTGGAAATTTCCCTCTTCTTCCCTCTCTTCCCTCTTTCTCTTTCTCACTGTCTTTGTTTACTTCAAGATACATTCATATTGCCCTAACCCAGTGGTCAGAAAATTTATTAGTCAACAGAGCCAAATGTCAACAGTACAACGATTTGGCTCAGTGAATGGAGCCAAGGCCTATCTATAGACGCAAGGGTCCCAGGTTTTTTTCTGGTCAGGGACACATGCCTGCGATGTGTGCCCGGTTCGATGTGCAGGAGGCAGCCAGTCAATAACTTCCTCTCATCATTGATGTATTTTCTCTCTCTTCCTCTCCCATCCTCTCTGAAATCAATAAAAAAATATATATATTAAAAAATACATTCATAGGAAGCTATAAGAAATGGGAAGAAAATAGATTATTAATCATAGTGATTTAGTCATTACAAATGCAATATATTAAAATAATGCTAGTTATTAATTATTGAGTGTTATGATCGATTGAACTTGAATACATTTCTTATTCTTTTGACTACATGTTTGATGTAGATCTCAGGAAGTTCTTAGTTCTTTTTGATAATGAAAAACTACTACCCTTTCAAACAGGACAGTCTTTTAAATCCTGATTGACCTAATAACTAAATGATAATAAAATCCTTAGACTCTAGTTTTAACATTTTTTTTGTGTGTATGCAGTTTGAATATGTATATTGCATACAGGTTGACCTTAATATTTATTGGCTTTTTAGAGCTCAACTTATAAATTATTTTGAAAATACTTTGTTTAAAGGGTAAATACCATTTATTTTGAATACTGTAAAAACATAACATGCTGTTATGAAAACTAAACTGAATTTTTTCATTTTATTTTTGTTTTGTAACTTATTTCAAAATACTTTAAAGCTTTTAAGGATATTCTGGAAAGTGAAATTTTCTCATAACCGAATGGTAACTAGGTTTTTATTTTAACTTTGAAACTACCATACATTTAACATAGTGTATACCTGGTAGTCTACTAGGTGTACCGATTAATAATGCGGATTTTTTTCAATGGGTGGAGTTACACATATGATATGTGATTTGATATGTATGCTATTTTGTTGTATTGACAACAAACTTCAAATGTCAAATATTCTGAGGATGTTAACATCATAGATATTTTTAAGCTTAAAAATGTCTATTTTTGTGCCAAAAGAAGAGCATTTGCAGGAAGTTATAAATCATTACTTCATTTTGAAGAAAAGTACTGCTGAATACTTCAGGAAACTTATGGTGAACATGCTCCATCTCAAGATACTTGTGAATGCTGGTTTAAACGCTTTAAAGGTGATGATTTTGATGTGAGAGACAAAGAACATCCGGATCAACCGAAAAAGTTTGAAGACCAACAGTTACAAGCATTATTGGATGAAGATGTGTCTCAAACTCAAAAACAACTTGCAGAAAGATTAAACATTGCTTAGCAAACAATTTCTGATCGTTTATAAGCAATGGGAAAGATTTTAAAGGAAGGAAAATGGGTACCACATCATTTGAACGAAAGACAAATGGAAAACCAAAAAGTCATCAATAAAATATTGCTTCAACGGCATGAAAGGAAGTCTTTTTTGCATCAAATTGTGACTCTTGATGAAAAGTGGTTTTATTTTGAGAATCTCAAACACACAGAATCATGGGTTGATCCAGGTCAACCATCAACATCAACTGCAAGGCCAAATTGCTTTGACAATGCATTTAGTGGGATCAGGAAGGTGTGGTGTATTATGAGCTTCTAAAACCAGGTGAAACTGTTAATACTGACCACTACTAACAACAAATCAATTTGAACCATGCTTTGATTGTGAAATGACCAGAATGTGCCAGAAGACATAGCAAAGTAATTTTGCTTTATGATAACGCACTATCACACATTTTAAAACCAGTTAAAGACATGTTAAAAGATCTTGCCTGGGAAGTATTAACCCACCTGCCATATATTCACCAGACCTTGCTCCTTCAGATTACCATTTGTTCCAGTCTATGGCACATGCACTTTCTGAGCAGCACTTCAAAATGTATGAAGAAGTGAAAAATTTGATCTTTGAATGATTTTCCTCAAAATAAGGAAAGTTGTATTGGGACAGCATTCACAAATTACCTGAAAGATGAGGAAATGTATAGCTAGCGATGGACATTACTTTGAATAAAGCACTTTTGATGTTTCTCTTGAAATTGTCAGGTTTTCTTTGATTACAAAACCTACATTATTAACTGGTACACCTGGTAGATTGATACATTTTTGTTTAATAAATATATGATTTAAAAGTTCGGCTATCAGGGTAGTACCTTGCATGGGACATAGTGAGAACTTACCAGGTTCCTATGGCTACTATGGCACTTAACCATATTTTAGTATGTTTTCTTCCCTTTCTTTGATGTTAGTGCTTGCTCATTAACTTTATTATTCTTTACTAGAGGCCCGATGCATGAAATTTGTGCAAGGGGCTTGGCTTCTGCCATCACTGCATCCACCTCTGCTTCGGTCCCTACCCACCACGAATCGTCCAGAAGGTCATCCAGAAGGATGTCCAATCTAATTAACATATTACACTTTTATTATTATAGTGTTTGAGATAAAGTATTTTTTCAGCAAATTTGTTGAAAGAGTAAAAAGTATATACAATTGCATTATTTTGTCTCTATTAAGTATACCACACTTTACTAATCACACATTAATTTCAGTATCAGTATACTTGGAGAGTCTGGAGACTCCTTAGTGAAACATCAAGTTGTAGTTGTCTGCCATCAGTTGAATAGGCTTATAGACAAAATTTGAATCCTTCTTCAGAACTTCATAGGAGCAAATAGCAAGCCTTAAAACTATAAGAAATTGACAATATTTAAAGAGAATTTTGTTAAGTGTGAAAAACTAGAGATCTAAACAGCTGAAGGGTAACAGGTTTCTGTATATTTACACTTGTCTTTGCATCTCATAGCTAGTAGAATAATTCTAAAGTAAATTGAGTTTCACATTTACAATTACATAGTAATAGATGACTTTGGTGGCTCACATAATATACCCTTAGTCGTCAGTTGAGATGGACAGATACTGTGAGCTCAAAGGCCTCTGCCCTGACAGAGTTTCACTTTAAATGTGTGTGGCTTTCTTTTCTACTTTCTGCCTTTCTACAATGCTGCTGGAGTCCACTGTGGATGTTCCGTTATTCAGGGCCTAAGTATAGACTAGAAGTACCAGTTTTAACCAATTGTTAACACTTAGTTAATGGAGGATGGTGACTGATAGATAAATGTTTCAGCTTCCCATCTGGTGGGTGAACAATTCCAGAGGCCTTCTAGATGTTTCTCTGTTGCCCACAGCAGCAACCTCAGTAATGCACTCTAGTATTAGCTTTTTCTCCTTTCTTGTCTTGTTCTCCTACTCCCTCACTCCTGTTTCTTAGGATTGTCTTCTATATACTACTTGTATTTAAGTCTTTGTCTTAAGTTGTAGTTTCTATAGAAACTAAATTATTAAAGTCAGAAATCCTATCTAATAAAAGTAATATGCAAATTGACCATCATTCTAACACACAGGATGGTTGCCCCATGTGGATACAAGATAGCTACCACAAGATGGCCTGCAGGGGAGGGCAGTTGGGAGGAACCAGGCCTGCAAGGGAAGACAGTTGTGGGTGATCAGGCCAGCAGGGGAGGGCAGTTGGAGGGATCAAGCCTGCAAGAGAGGGCAGTTGTGAGTGATCAGGCCAGGAGGAGAGAGCAGATGGTGGGGATGAGGAAGGGAGAGGGGGACCAGGCCTGCAAGGGAGGGCAGTTTGGGGCAATCAGGCTAGCAAAGGAGCAGTTAGGCATCAATCAGGTTGGCACAGGAGTGGTAGATGGTGATCAGGCTGGCAGGCAGAAGCGGTTAGGGGCAATCAGAAAGGCAGGTGGATGAGCAGTTGGGAGCCCACAGTCCTGGATTGTGAGAGGGATCCCAGATTGGAGAGGTTGCAGTTGAGCTGAAGGACATTCCCTGCACCCCTGTGCACGATTTTCTTGTACTGGGCCTCTAGTAGTGTTATAAACCATCATAGATAGATTTGTTAAAATGTTTGTTTCAAAAACTTTACTTCCTGTAGTTTTATACTGACACTGGTATATAACTATATATGAAAGATGTTGCAAAACTGAGGAGGACTTGTTTTTGAGTATTTAGAAAAATTTTGTTTACCTGCTTGTTTTTAGTGGGAAATCATTACCAATCTGCTATTTAACAAATTGAGAGCCCTGTCACTACACAAATATTAGATTAGTGATTAATGAAAATATCCTATATAATAAAAGCCTAATATGCTTAGTGTCCAGTCAACCAGTTGGCTGTTCAACCAATCAAAGTGAAATATGCTAATGATATACTAAAGGCTGCTCAGTTACTGACTATGACATGCACTGATCACCAGGGGACAGACAGTCAACTGGTAGGTTAGTTTGCTGCTGGAGTCTGGCCGGATGAGCCAGATGGGTCAGCTAAGTGAGATGGGCCAGACACGCCCTGGAGCCCTCTCATGGTCCCTCCCCAGCTGGCCAACCTCCTGTGTTTTTCCCCAGCCTCAATCATGCACCAGGGGGTTCCTTCAACCTGGTCTGCACCCTTGTGCAATCCAGGATCCCTCAGGGGATGTTGGAGAGCAGGTTTTGGCCTGGTTCCACAGGCCAGGTTGAGGGACCCCACTGGTGAATGAATTCGTACACTGGGCCTCCTTGTATAAGAACAATCTCTCCCAAAAGGGAAAACTTTTGGGTTTAAAATAAGAGTTCAGGACAAGACTGAGACTGATGCATACCTGACTGTGTATGTGAGGGTATGTTTGTTTACTTGTTATTTTTCTTGATTTGTTCAAATTAGAAGGCTATTAGTTTGGTTTTCAACTCAGTACTTATTGAACTCTATGCTTAAAATAACCAATCATTTTTCAGATTTTGAATAGATAAGTGTTGTTACAGTTGAACTATACAATTTAAGTTTATTCTGTCACCGAACAGTTTCCTATATTTGAACGTAAGGCAAGAGAACTTAAATCTTTATGTCTAAGGACATTGAATGAAGCCATCTTGATGATTTTTGTTTACTGTTTTGCTTGAGGAAGAAAATGTATATTCTTAGAAAAGTCAGATTTAGAAAATTATGTTAAGGTCATTTATTTAACCATAGCATTCTCATACCTCTCTTTATAAGAACTCACATTGATATTTCAGATTTCATATTAAATCTATGACTGATTTAATTTTTTTTAAAAAGATAGTTGCTAGAAATAATACAGTGCCCAGATAATGTAGTAAGTTTATAATTTTTATTCAGAACAATTCATAAAGACTCCAAACTTTGGAGAGGCTTTCAAGGTAGTTTCTTTAGTAACATTTTTGTCCTAGGATTATAAAAGTATAGTATACCTAGAGCAAGTCCAAATCCTATATAATAAAACCCTAATATGCAAATCGACTGAAAGGCAGAGACAGTGGACTTCCAGGGGGCAGATGCTCACTGCTGGTGCTGTTCCCTGGTGGGCAGTGCACTCTCACAGGGGGAGCACTGCGCAGGCAGAAGCTGAGTTTATGGCTGGCAAGTGCAGTGGTAGTGGTAGGAGCCTCTCCCATCTCCACTGCAGACTGATAGGTGGTAAGGAGCGAGGGGTCCCAGACTGCGAGAGGGATGTTTGACTGGAGGCAACAGGTAGTCATCCCCCAAGAGGGATGTTTGACTGGACTGTAAGAGGGTGCAGGCCAGGCTAAGAGACCTCCCTACTCTAGTGCACGAATGTCATGCACCAGACCTCTAGTGTATAAATAAAATTATTTAACTTGCTTGCTAACTTATATGTCCCTGTCATCTGTCAGCCCCTTTTCAAAATAGGGAACTGGTTAATATGTAGATATCTAAAAGTATAGTTAATTCATTTTTTTCCTTGATTTTAGTGGGAGATTTTGATAAGATCTGGCGAGAACATTGCGAGGATGAGGAAACACTTTGTGAATATGCTGTTGCAATGAAAAATTTGGCAGATAATCACTGGGCAAAAAGTTGTGAAGGTGAAGGACGTATTGAATGGTGTTGTAGGTGAGTAGTTTTATGAACTAACATGTTTGATTTCTAATGTATTGTTGACATGCTTCAATTTAAATAATGCTATGCATAATTTATTGTACCAAAATAGAAGTGTTTGAAAACAGTTGATGTCTTTTAAAAAACCTGTTGCCCCTTGCTTCGCTTCCTGTAGATTTATTGCATTTGTCTTTTTAATTCAAAATGTTTTTCTTAGACATAACTTAAAATTTTCTGCTTCAGCTTTTTAAAAGAATAGCTTTAAAAATACATTTAACACTATTAACATTAATATGATAAAATGTGAAATTTAACATAACTCATTAGTAAGTTATAGTATAGAAATTTCTTTGGATAAGAATCCATATTTACATTTGGATTCAAGTAAAAGTGAGTACTTTTCTATAATTTAAAATTTGAAGACATCTTAAAAGTTTTAAAATCCTGATTTTCTTTGTGTGATTCAGGGTATTCCAACTTTTACATTGACTTTGGGTAATGTTTATTTTCTCATAGTATAGATTCTAATGTTAAAAACATCAGAAAGTGAACAGTGATGATCAGTTCTCTCAAAAGTTGATAAAATTATAGGAATGAATAGGTATATTAACTGAATTTTAAAATGAGTTCCTAGAAAACAAAGCATTATCTTTCTACATGGGCAATAAGTTTGTGATAACTTCAGGTTTGTATTTTATATATAATTTTTTAATTAAAAATTTCATTGTTAATCTCATTTAAAAATTATATAATACTGTCTATTTCATTCTTTGAACAAGTGAACTAGAGACAAAGGTGTGTTTAAATTAGTTATTTTACTTATTCATTTAATAAGTAATGTTTAGTGCTGTCTATAGTCTATTAGTCATATTATTGACACTGGGAGTACAACAATCAACCAAACAGGCAAAATCCTTGCTCTCATGGAGCTTAGAGGCAAGAAATAATACACAAATTAAACATGTAATAGGTCAGAAATGATAAGTGCAATGAGAAAAAAAAAAGTAAGGAAAAATAAAATAGTTTTATGTAAGGGATACAAAGAAATAATGTGTGTAAAAGACCTGAAGGAAGTGGAAGAACAAGCTCTAATAATTTCAAAGGCCTTAAGGTAGAGGCATGCTGGCCTGTTTCAGAAACAGCAAGAAGACCACCAGAGTGACTAGAGCAGATTGACAGGGGGAGAATGGTAGAAAATAAGATAATGAACAGCTAGTTTTTGTAGGGGTTTGTGGACCATTATGAAGACATTGGTTTTTATTCTGCATGAGATGAGAAGTCATTGGGTGTTTAATGAAGAGGAGTGATAGGATTTTATTAGCTTTTTGAAATATTAATTCTTAAGAATTGCTCTGTTAAGGTAGACCTATAGAAAGGGCAGAATATAAGTAAGGAAACCAGTTAGGAGGCTACTGTAATAATCAAGGCACAAAGTTATAGTTAAACAGTTTTTCTTGAAGAGTAAGGAAGTGAGTGAACAGGATGGTGTAATTCAGTGGTTCTCAACCTTTTTTTAATGCTGTGCCCTTTTAATACAGTTCCTCATGTTGTGGTGACCCCCAATAATAAAATTACTTTCATTGCTACTTCAAACTGTAATTTTGCTACTGTTATGAATCATAATGTAAATATCTGTGTTTTCTGATGGTCTTAGGCTCTACAGCAGCGGTTCTCAGTTTGTGGGTTGCGACCCACAGTTTGAAAATTGCTAGCAAGGTTGCCTAAGACCATCAAAAAACAGGTATTTACATTATGATTCATTAACAGTAGCAAATGAAGTAACAACGAAAATAATTTTAAGATTGGAGGTCATCACAACATGAGGCACTGTATTAAAAGGGCACAGCATTAAAAAAGGTTGAGAACCACTAGAATAATGCTCAAATGATTGTATTGACTGAAGAGGGTGACAAGTGAGATGAAGATATATACATTTTGGTAATTTAAGATAATGTATAAGAAGGATGTTGAATGTGAGGTGGTTAAGGAGCAATGAATAAATAGGTGGTACCCTTAATGAGTTCTGGATTCAAAGAACTGTGGAGTTAGGAAAATATACGAAGGAACTAGAATAATAGGAAATAGGGTACTTGGAATTAAATTTTTTTTTTTTTTTGCAGGGGGGCAGTATTTGGTTCTTGATAGAAAATGATTATAAATCTGGCTTTTCTAAGAAAACACATTTTCTGTCTCAACCTAAGAAATACAAAATAAAATGTGCAGCGAAACTAAATATTTCCCTTCTAACACAAAAGAAGAATGATGTGATCCAATCAGGAAATCACTATTTAAGACCATTATTGTTGGCTTTTAGCAGCACTACTTTTAAATTAGTACTCTAACCGGGCAGGTGTGGCTTAGTGGTTGAGTGTCAACCTATGAACCAAGAGGTCACAGTTTGATTCCCTTCAGGGCCCATGTCTAGGTAGTGGGCTCGATCTCTGGTAGGAGGCATACAGGACGCAGCTGACAGATGATTGTTTCTTATCATTGATGTTTCTATCTCTCTCCCTCTCCCTTCTTCACTGAAATCAATAAAAATATATTTTAAAAAATAAATTAGTATTACAATACATAAGGCAAGTTGTCAGACTTCATCTTTTAAATGGACATTGATATTCTTATAGGAGTATTTGCTTGCACCTTCTCTTGAATAATGAATCTGCCGTCCACTTCACTCTTCTTTTTCCTTTCGTATATGTTTTTATCAATAGTTATTGTATCTACCTATGTTCTGAAAGAGATTATTTTATGTCAAACTTCTGAAAAAAAACATTAATAAGAAGTTAGCTCAAACTCTTGAAAAAGAACAGTGGATGGCAAAATATGGTAAAAGATTTTACTATGGGAAGTTGTTCCAAGAGGAGTTTTAATTTATAATGTCTACTTTAAACTTAAAAATAGGTTGGGGGAAAAGCCTTCAAAACAAAATTGAAACTTGAATTATATATACTTCCTTTCTCTTTCTAACAGTTCTAAGGCAGTAATGTCACTTTGAAAGCTAAAGTAGGCTTTAAAAAGGGTGTAACAAGTTTGTTTCCAGTTAGTTGTACTTAAAAGTTTATTGGAATTTAGCATGCGAGTTAAGTCTTACTATCATAACCCTGCTAAGATTTTGTTGACTGGTTAGCTTGAAGAATTCTACAAAAGATTTCTTTAAAAAAATGATAAAATTTTATTTGTAATATGAAATATTAAAAAACGAGGCACAAAATACAATATAAAGTTACAGTTGTCACTTTAATTTTAAAAATTTGCTTTTTGTAACTCTTAACAGAGAAACGTACACACTATTTCCTGGGCCATTTGAAAGTTATCAGTAGGTAACATTTCAACCTAACACATTTCTTAAGAATAAGGATATTCTTCTACAAAACCATAATACTATAATCACATTAAGATAACAGTAATTTCTTAAAATATCTATTTCATAAATTTAGATTTTTCTCATTGTCCCCAAAATATACTTCATAATTTGTTTTTCTAAATCCAGTCAGGACTCCTGCATTACATTTGATGATTACATTTCTTCAGGTTTGCTTTTGTTTTCCATTAACCTTGAGCTTTTAGAGAAATGTTAGTTGATTTGTAAAATTGCTCATAGTCTGTAGTTTGTAATTGTTGGTTCAAGATAGTAAATAGCATTGTTCAAATATCCTATATTTCCTCACTTTTTTTTTTGCTTTTTATTCTTTTAATTACCAAGGGATATTTTCAAGATATTATTTTCCTCAATTTTTCTTTAATAATTATTTGGCTTAGAGATTTCATTTTTCTATTGAAGTGCTCCATATTTTTATCTGTTTAGTTAATATTTTTCTCCATTAAAAAAATTAAAGCAGTTATTTTAAAGTCTTTGTCTTTCTATTCCAACATATAGTTTACCTGTGGGTCTGTTTCTTTTAGCTGTTTTTTCTATCATGTTTATCTGCTTAATTTATGACTGGTAATTAAAAAGAATACATATACTAGTATTGTATTTACAAGAGACTGGTGTAAATATTGTTTTTCTCTAGAGAAGGCATGCTTTTTTCTGACAGGCAGCCAGGATGAGAGACAGAACAGTTTGACCCCATCAGATGTTAAGCTGGATTGAAAGTAGGTGTTACCTCTTTAGATAGTTTGTTCACCTCTGGCATCTAGAACGGTGGATGGCAAACTGCAGCTCATGAGCCACATGAGGCTCTTTGGCCCCTTGAGCGTGGCTTTTCCACAAAATACCACGTGCAGGCATGCATGGACAGTGCAATTGAAACTTTGTGGCCCATGCACAGAAGTTGGTTTTGGGCTCTCAAAAGAAATTTAAGTCGTCGTATGGTTGATACTTGGCTCTGTTGACGAATGAGTTTGCTGACCACTGCTCTAGTAGGACTCTGACCAAGGGAGAATGCAGACAATTTTCTCTACTTTTTAGTTTCACTCCAAGACTCCAGTGCTATTCTGCTGTCTTTATGTGCTCAAAAAAAGAGTTATGGCGGTAAGCAGGAGACTGGTGAGAACAATTTCTGCATTTGGTGTTCTTAAGGATTCTCTGTCACACCATTTTAAGCAGCCATTAAAAGCTTTTTTAAAAAAATTAAATCTTTATTATTCAGATTATTACATTTGTTTCTCTTTTTTCCCCTCATAGTACCCCTCTACCCAGCTCCCACCCTTCCCTCTGCCCTTACCTCCCTCCCATTGATCTCATCCATAGGTGTATGATTATGGTCCAGTCTCTCCCTGTACACCCCTCACCGCTTTCCCCCTGAGAATTATCAGTCCACTCCCTTTCTGTGCTCCTGATTCTATTATATTCACCAGTTTATTCTGTTGATCAAATTTTTAATTCACTTAATTTTTAGATTAACTTGTTGATAGATATGTATTTGTTGTTCATAATTTTTTGGCTTTTACCTTTTTCTTCTTCCTCTTCTAAAAGAGTACCCTTCAGCATTTCATATAATACCGGTTTGGAGTTGATGAACTCCTTTAGTTTTTTCTTATCTGTGAAGCTCTTTATCTGCCCTTCAATTCTGAATGATAGCTTTGCTGTATAGATTATTCTTGGTTGTAGGTTCTTGCTATTCATCACGTTGAATATTTCTTGCCACACCCGTCTGGCCTGCATCGTTTCTGTTGAGAAATCAGCTGACAGTCGTATGGGTGCTCCCTTGTAGGTAATAAACTGTTTTTCTCTTGCTGCTTTTAATATTCTCTCTTTGTCTTTTACTCTTGGTATTTTAATTATGATGTGTCTTGGTGTGGTTCTCTTTGGATTCCTTTTATATGGGGTTCTGTGTGCTTCCTGGACTTGTAAATCTATTTCTTTTACCAGATGTGGGAAGTTTTCAGTCATTATTTCTTTAAATAGGTTTTCAGTATCTTGCTCTCTCTCTTCTTCTGGCACCACCACAACTCTGATGTTGGTACGCTTGAAGCTGTCCCAGAGGCTCCTTATATTATCTTCACATTTTTGGATTCTTTTCTCTTCTTGCTTTTCCAGTTGAGTGTTTTCTGCTTCTTTATATTTCAAATTTTTTATTTGATTCTTGCCTTCCTCTAGTCTGCTCTTAGGTCTCTGTATAATATTTTTTATTTCAGTCAGTGTCTCTAGTTGGTCCTTTTTCATCTCCTCTTGGGACTCGCTAAATTTATCCATCATCTCTAGTTGGATCTTTTGCATCTCTAGTTGGTCCTTTTGCATCTCCTCTTGGGACTTGATAAATTTATCCATCTTTTCTAGCATATTCTTGAAAAACTTTATAAGCGTGGTTTTGAACTCTATATCCAGTCGTTTTATTTCCTCCATTTCTTTTGTTTGTGATCCCTTCCCTTGTCTCGGCATTTTCACTATACCAAGGAAACTTCTGTGTTGAATTCAGCCTTATGATACCAGACTTGCAAAATCTCAGAAGCCTCTGTTGAGTTTGGGATGGGTGGAGTCTCAGAACTTAAGGGAGTGCCTTGCCTTCCAGTCGGCCCCACACTCCATGGCCCCTGAGTCTCACGTGACTGGGTAATCACTGGAACAGTCCTTGTGCGTGCGCACCCGCAGTGCCTCTAGACCACTGCCTTTCCAGTTCCCCTGCACACCAGGACCACACGAGTCTAGGTCTCCATGGTTTCGCCCGAAACAGGGGCTTAGTGGAGTCAGAAGTGGCACAGTTGGGAGGGTCTGTCTCTCGCCCACTCTCGAAAGCCAGCAGCACAATCAGCAATCTGTCCTGTGCGCAGTGCCGTGCGCGCCACCAGGCCTCTGATCTTTTGCAACTCCCCTAAATTTCCGTGCACCTCTCCCTTTTCACAGTCCAAACTCCCCCCTTATAAGTTTCGGCTGGATCTGGGGTTTAGTGTCGTAAGGTAAGGGGTTCAGTGCCGTTGGGAGTCTCCGTTTCCCTCCCGCCAGAGAAAGCCAGCCAGGTACTCCAGCACCCGGTCTCTCAGTGTGCGTGTCTCCATACCTCAGCTTTTTGCAGCTCCTCTGGGTTTCTGTGAGCCCCTCTCTTTCCTTCCAGCTGTAGAACTTCCACTCAGCCAGCTTTCCTGTGGTTCTGGATGATGTCCGTTCTGTCTTTTAATTGTAGTTTTGAAATTGTTGTGGAGGCAGCAGTGTAGGTGTTTACCTATGCCGCCATCTTGGATTCTCCGCCAGTAAAAGCTTGACTGTTTTCCATTTAATACAACAGAGAAGACTTGATCCTCTGCTCTCCTTGCACAAATGCCAAAGTGCCTGTGATCCCTTCCCATCTAGGAAAGGCTTGTGTCCCTGAATTTATATAGGTCTCCTTGCATCCTCAGTTCTCTCAATTTCCTTTTAATGTATTGCTTTTTAGATCGTGTGTGTGTGTGTGTGTGTGTGTGTGTGTGTGTGTTTATTTTCCTAGAGTCCTGGTGCACGAAATTAGTTCACAGGGAGGTGTCCCTCAGACCATTCTGCATCCTCTCTGGTAGGATCGGGCTTAAACAGACAGTTGGACATCCCTCTCACAATCCAGGTCTGCTGGCTCCCAACTGCTCACCTGCCTTCCTTCCTGATTGCCCTTAACCGCTCCTGCCTGCCAGCCTGATCATTCCCTAACCACTCCCCTGTCAGTCTGATTGCCCCTAACTGCCCTCCCCTACAGGCCTTGTTGCCCCTAACTGCCCTTTCCTGCAGGCCTGGTCGCCCCTAACTGCCCTCCCCTGCAGGCCTGGTGACCCCTAACTGCCCTCCCTTGCTGGCCTGATTGCCCACAACTGCCCTCCCTTGCAGACCTGGTCCCTCCTCTGCTGACCATCTTGTGGTGGCCATCTTGTGTCCACATTGGGGTGCATGGGTGGGGGCCAGCTGGATTGCCCTGAAAGGTATCCTGGATCAGTGTGGGGGTCCTCTTGGGGCATAGGGTGGCCTAGGTGAGGGGCCTGTGGTGGTTTGCAGGCCAGCCACACCCTTTGGCGACTTAAGCGGAGGCCCTGGGATCTGGGATTTACTTATCTTCTATAATTGAAACTTTGTGGTCTTGAGCAGAGGCTAGAGCAGTCCAGGGCAGGCCGAAAGCTTGGCTTCCTCTATCGCCAGGGAAACCCAAGCCTCCTTCTCGCTCAATGACTGCAGCCATTTTTGTTGAGATTTATTTTTCTTCTAAAATTGAAACTTTGTATCCTTGAGTGGAGTCCAAGGCCAGCCAGGGTGTGCAGGTACTTAGCTTTCTCCATTGCCGGGGAAACCCAAACCTCCTGCTCATTCCATGCCCGCAGGCATTTTGGTTGGGTTAATTTGTATACTCATTCCTGATTGGCTTATGGATATAGTGGTGGTGTGATTAATTTGCATATTACTCTGTTATTAAATAAGATTGATTTCAAAGAGGAAGGGAGAGGAAGAGAGAGAACACCAATGATGAGAGAGAATTGTTGATTGGCCTTCCTACTGCATGGCCCCTTTTGGGGATTAAGCCCACAATTGAGACATATGATTGTATAGTTTAATATATATTTTGATTTCAGATACATAAAGCTAGTTTTGGATAAGGATACAATCACAAAAGATAACCAGTTGTGCTGTAAATAGAAAAAGAAACTCTACAGTCTAGCCTGGTCCATGTGGCTCTATGGTTGAGTGTTGATGCATGAACTAGGAAGTCACTGTTCAATTCTGGGTCAGGGCACATAATTCATATTGCATTACATTAGCAGGTTCTTACTGTCATATGAGATGCCTGGTACATGAATGCATGCACTAGTGGAGTCCTTCGGCCCGGCCTGTGGGTTTGGGCCAAAATCAGCTCTCTGACATCCCCTGAGGGGTCCTGGATTGCGAAAGGGAGAAAGTCAGGCTGAGGGATTCCTCTGGTGCACAGTTGGGGTGAGGGAGACACACAGGAGGTTGGCCAGCCTGAGAGGGTCTACGGGAGAGCTCCAGGGCATGTCTGGCCCTTCTTGCTCAGTTTAGATCAGCTTGAACCCAGCAGCAAGCTAACCTACCAGTTGGAGCATCTGCCCTCTGTTTGTCAGTGCACATCATAGCTACTGGTCAACCAGTCAACTGTCTGCTCCCTGGTGCATATCATAGAGAGCAGTTGAGTGGCTTTAGCATATCGTTAGCATATTTCACTTGCATTGAACTACCGACCAGTCAACCAGACTCTTAGCATATTAGGTTTTTATTATATAGGATTATTTCACCACCAGAGATGCTAAATTTTGCCATTTAATTAATATGGTATCTATTACTGGGTCCTTCCATTGTAAAACTATGTTTTCCTTTGCAATTAGCAAGTAAAATGTTGGCTATGGATCAGTCCTGTCTCCGAACAATCTTTCAATTATTAAATCAATTATTTTATTTGTGGTGATCAGGCCAGCAGAGTTGAGAAGTTGGGACCAGGCCTGAAGGCAAGGGCAGTTGGGGGGGACCCAGGCCTGCAGGGGAGGGTAGTTAGGGATGACCAGGCCTGCAGGGGAGGGCAATTGGGGGTAAACAGGCTGGCAGGGGAGCAGTTAGGCATCAATCAGGCTGGAAGGGAAGTATTTAGGGGGTGATCAGGCTGGTAAACAGAAGCAGTTAGGGGCAATTAGGAAGGCAGGCAGGTGAGCAGTTGGGAGTCAGCAGTCCTGGATTGTGAGAAGGACTGCCCATTTAGACCCGATCCTAGGAAGATCAGGCCTAAACGGGCAGTCGGACATCCCTAGAGGGATTCCAGATTGGAGAGGGTTGGGCTGAGGGACACCCTCCACCCCCGAGCATGAATTTCATGCACCGGGCCTCTAGTTAATTTATATTTCAACTTTATAGGACCACTGGGTGCCTAAATATCTGATCAGACATTCTGGATATTTTTCTGAAGGATTTTCTGGATGAGAGTAACATTTATATTGGTAGAACAAGTAAAACATATTGTTCTCTGTGATCAGTTCAAGGTCTACATATAACAAAAAAGCTGACTCTCCCCGAATATGAGAGATCCTCCTGTCCGACTGCCTTTTCCCTGCCTTTACACTCATACTGAAACACGGGCTCTTTCTGGTTTCAAGCTTGCCAAGCTTAGAACTGGAACTATATCAGTGGTTCTCCTGAGTCTGCAGCATGCCAGGTCACCTGCAAACTTACGTGTCTCCACAAACAAGCGAGACAATTTTCTGGAGAACCTTGACTAATACAACATCAAGTAGAGTACTCTCCATGACATAGTATTATTAAATAAAAAAGAAAGACATAAAAGAGCATAAATAAGAGTATGTTTATATGTATGTACGTGCACATGTGTGTGAATTTGCTTATTTCTGCAAAAAGAAACAATGATAGGATAAACAAGAAACAAAGAAAATAGAAGGAAACTTTTTCTGAATATACTTTTTTAAAATAAACTTTTGACTTCTGAACCATGTAAATGACTTATAGTTCCCCAAATTTACAGAAAATTAGGGGGAAACACATACACTGAAAGTAAAATAAAACCAATTGTGCAGTCAACTGGTAACATAACCATACACAAAAGAACTATTGTAATTTTTAGAGATATTATGACCCTTAATGGACATGTTCTAAAGACAATAAAATTGGTACAGTAATTCTGAAACCATTTTATGTGAACCATAAGACAAAACAAATGTTTTAATGTTATTCAGAACTAAGTCATTCAATGTAACAGAAGAATATAAAATTAAGACATAAGGCAAAATTCCTGTAATGTTATATTGGAACAGAAAGTATCAATTTTAAGTTTGACTATATAAGGGGCCAACTGCCACTGCGGTGGTGGGCGGCAGGCCAGTCCAGAGCTATCGGGGGAGGGGACCTGGAAGGTTGGCCACTGACCTCAAGGAGAGAGTTGGCCTTCAGCACCCCCTGATAATGGGGCCATGTCCACCACCACCATGCCCCTGCCAGGCATCTGGTCCCGATCAGGTAATCGGGACCTGCTGGCCAGGGAGAAAAACCAGGAAGTTGGCTGGCAGGCCCTGATTAGGCAGTCAGGGTCTGGGGGCTGGCGGAAGCTCCCGCAATGAGTGTCTGCCCTCTGGTGGTCAGTGCGCATCATAGCAACTGATCATTCTGTTGTAATGGTTGCTTATACCCTATCTATTAAAGAAGGAATATGCTAATTGACTGTCACATCTTCACAAAAATGGTGGTTCCCACAGCCAATAAGGAGGGAATATGCTAATTGACTGCCACACTCCTAAAGATGACGGCGCCCACAGCCACAAGATGGTGGCTCCCATTCCCCTCAGCCCTGCCAGGATGGCAGACACACTGCACAGCCAGACCCGCCCCTTCTGCATGCCTGCCTCTCCCCCAGTCCCCTCAGCCCCCCAGTCACCCAAAGCTAGCCCAAGGTACAGGCAAGCCACCCAGGGCCACCTGAGGCTCAGGTAACCAGGGCTGGCCGAGGCTTGTGCTGCCAGCAGAGGCTTGTGCTGCCAGCAGAGGCAGCAGCAGAGCTGTAATGGGGGTGGGGGGTCACCTCCCACCCCTGAGGGCTCCTGGACTGTGAGAGGTGGCAGGCAGGCTGGGCTGAGGGATCCCCTTCCCCAGTGCATGAATTTCCATGCACCAGGCCTTTAATATGTGTGTGTGTGTGTGTGTGTGTGTGTGTGTGTGTGTGTGGTGTGTATGTGTATATATGTGTGTATATATGTACATGTATATATATATGTGTGTGTATATGTGTATATATATATATGTACATACATATATATGTGTGTGTGTGTACACACACAAACATATGACAAATTTTCCTACATAGTTGGTTCTGTTTTAGGCCCTTCTGTTATGTTTCATTTCCTCTGTCATTTAATCAGTGTTATTCTATAAATATCTTTTCCCCACCCCCACCAGTGTTCGTCTGAGTTTTCCTGGTTATTTTTATTTTTATTTTTAAAATATATTTTTATTTATTTCAGAGAGAAAAGGAGAGGGAGAGAGAGAGAAAAACATCAATGATGAGAGAGAATTATTGATCAGTTCCCTCCTGCACACCTGGGATCGAGCTCTCAACTCAGGAATATGCCCTAATTGGGAATTGATCTCTGACCTCCTGGTTCATAGGTCAGTGCTAAAACACTCAGCCATGCCAGCTGGGCATTTCTGGTTATTCTTGCCTTTTTTTTTCTATGTATACTTTAGAATCAACTGGTCTAAATAAAATTTTTAATTTTCTATTTTTATTGAGTTTACATTGAGTTTTTTAATAACGGGAGAAAACTGATATCTTCATAATGCTGAATAATTGTATCAATGAAAAAAGTATATATTGTTTTATTTTTTCTAGTCTACTATTGAGCAGTAGTGTTTTAAGGCTTTGCATATATTGGTTATGCATATTTCTGGTTATGTTTATTGCCAAGGTTCTTATCCCAGCATTAAGAAGAGTTCAGCAATCTGGAGAAAGGCCATGCATAGATTAAGTAGGAGCCCAGAGATGAAAGATAATTTTGAAAGGCATTGGGTCAGAAGAGCTTCAGCTAGAGGAGCTAAAGTTCCAAGTTCTTAGTTCTTTGTTTTCTTGTCTCAGGACCCCTGTTTTTTATTAACACAATTTGTCCTAAGGCAAAGTGGAAATAACACACTTCAAAGAATAGGGTTTACAGAAGCATTGTCAGATTGGGGAATAGCCTACAACTGTTCAGGTGTTCAGCCCACAGAAGGCAATAACATGTAGATTGAAATGCCCTGAGCTGTCTGCCAGCAAACAATCATCCTATTCAGGGTTGGGGGAAGTGCCCTCTAGCCACTCCAACATATGTGACTCAGCCCTTGTTGAACCCCCAGATTTCATCAACCTTTTGATGAAATTCTTGCAATTATGACATGCTGGAATTGGCTTCTGACAGTTTATCCCTAGATACTTTATCTTATTGTTGCTATTATAAATGTGATCTTTCCTTCCATTTTATGATCAAATAGGCTATTTGTATATTTGTGGAGACTTCACTTATGTATGTTTTACTGAATTCTATTACTGTTTGTGTTAGTTTATGATTGATTTTTTTACTTGTCTACGTATGCTGTCATATCATCTGTGAATATACAGTTTTCTTTCTTTTTTCCAGTTCATTTGACTAAGTTGTTTTCTTTTGTCTATTAATATATATGATATGTCCTCATTAAATAAGTTATTGGCTTTTGGGCTGAGTGTTCACCAATTCCTATATTATTGAGTGCTTTTATTAAAAGTAAGTGTTGAATTTTTGTTGAATGTCCCTTTTAGCACCCATGAAAATGAATTTGCGTTTTCTTCTTAGATTTATGAATATAGTGAGAATATTCCTATATTGAATCATTCTTGCATTCCTGGAATGCATACTCTTTGGCCTGTTTGATTCTATTTGCTAACATTTTATTTTACATTTTTACATTTATACTTATAAGTGATATTGATCTGTATTTTTTTGTAGAAATTATGAGGTCTAATTGTCATTGTTATTTTGCTTCTAAAAATGACCTTAAAAAATTTCTTTTTGTTTCTATGATCTGGAAATATTTAAATAGTTTTGAGATTGTCCCATTTGTACTCATGGGAGTTTACTTTATAGAGGTTATTGAGTAACAACATAAAGATATCAATGCCACTGAAAGTGCCATTTATTACTTACATCCTAAGAGAAAGGTGTGTGGCATGCCACACAAGTCCACAAGGGAAACATCAGATTTAGTCAAAAGGCAGAAGCAGGAGTGAGGGGAAAGAACAGACCAGAGACTTTATGGAGTTTCTGTGAGAAAGGCAAAGCAGGGCAGAGTAAGCTGTTTAGGATTGGCTAGTCTTACTAATTCTGGTGAGCTTTGGGGAGTAAGAGTTTGTCCTTGTGTGGTACCTGGACCAGGATTGATTTAGGGTAGGGAAAGTAATAGGTTGATGTGTGAGAGTAACAAAAGGAAATGTCTTGTATTGAGAGGCATGCTCCCAAGTTAGCTGTTTATTATCTTTAGCTAGCCTTGTGAGAGGCAGTTTCTCCTTAGGTATATAAGGCCCTCCAAGATATCAAAACATCATAAGATACAAAAAAAAACACATGATTAATACAGTATTATCTGGTTTAATAGAATCTTGGTAGAATTCCTCATTGGATTTCTGGTGCTTTTTTAAAGTCTGTAATTCATATATCAATTTTGGTTTTGTTTAAACTTACCATTCCCACCAATAACCAAGAGTCAAATTTAATAAATTTTCCTATATTATATTCTTAGAAAATTTTTTCTTCTGTTTTCAGTTTTATTTACAAAAAGCTATGTAAGTTAAAGTACCAGTTTGCATATTTATTTGTTGGTCTAATTTTGTTTCTAAATCATTAATACCTTGCTCTCTTTTGGTTTACATTTTATCCCTCTAATCCTTTGTGTTGAATATTTATTTCATTTATTTTATTCTTTCATTTGTATTGCTATAACATTAAAGGGCTTGAATTTCCCTCAGGTCATTATTTCAGTTACATTCCCTAGATTCTGATGTGGTGTTTTCACAATTCTTTCTTTCTTTTTTAGAAATTCTGTGAACCTTTTTTTTTTTTTATCAATATTTCCCATTTGACCCCAGAGTTATTTAATTTTAAAAAAAAACATATTTTATTTTTTACAGAGAGGAAGGGAGAGGGATAGAGAGTTAGAAACATCGATGAGAGAGAAACATCGATCAGCTGCCTCCTGCACGCCCCCTACTAGGGATGTGCCCGCCACCAAGGTCACATGCCCTTGACCGGAATTGAACCTGGGACCCTTCAGTCCGCAGGCCGACGCTCTATCCACTGAGCCACACCGGTTTCGGCCAGAGTTATTTAATTTTAAAAAAATTTGCAGGTAACCTTAGCTAGTTTGGCTGAGTGGATAGAGTGCTTGCAGACTGAAGTGTCCTGGGTTCAATTCTGGTCAAGGGTACATGCCCGGCTTGTGTGCTCAACCCCCAATACACGGTGTGCAGGAGGCAGCCTATCAATGATTCTCTCTCATCATTGATGTTTCTTCCTCTCCCTTTCTGAAATCAATTAAAAATTTTCTAAAGCATTGCAGTTGAAATGGACTTTTTGTTCTGTATTGTTAGTTCTACTTTTACTGCATTGTGAACAGCTGATTTTGTTTGTATTATTTTTCTTGTGGCTCTTAACATGTTTTTTTTCAAGACTTAATGCATGCATTATGTCATTTTTGTGAATATTCTATGTCACTTGATAAGAATCTATACTCTGTATCAGAGGAGAGATTGTTAGTGAAAAAAATAAACATCATGCTCTATAGGGCCTTTGTAGTTTTACTCTTCATTTACTTTATTGAGGTGTGTTGAAGTCCCCTGCTGTTAACTGTATCTATTTCTCCATGCATCTCATGGACTTTCTGCTTTGTGACGATGGTTCCTATAAGTGGCACGTAAATATTTATAATTGTTTCATCTTCACTGAGAATTGTGGCCTTCAGCACTATAAAATACTTTTTAAAAAAAAAATTCATTTAATTCTTTTTATTCACTACCATCTTTTTCACTAACATTACCAAATCATCTCACAGATGAAATTCATCTTCCATTTAGATTCTTTGAAAACAGCTTGCTGTTCTTAGACAACAAAATCTGTTTTTCTAAGGTTTTGTTACAAGATACACAACTTGGTTAGATATAAAATCTTTGACTCACACTTTCCTTCAGTTTCTGGACAGAAACATCTTAATTTGGATTTATATGATTGTTTCTTTGTGATTAGATTCAAGTTAAGCATATTACATAGTTTATTGAAGTGGTTGCCAACTGGTGGTCCGCGGACCACGAGTGTTCCGAGAGGTACAAAGGTTGGCGACCTCTGGTTTAAAAAATCTTTTGGAGCAGTGGTTGCCAACTGGTGGTCCATGGACCACTGGTGGCCCATGAGGTCCAACAGTTTGGTGACCACTGTTATAGTGTCCTTCACAGTGTATTATTACATTACATGGGATCTATACTGAGTTAACATTTGAGATATTTTTCCCCCTTTCAAGTAGACTTCATTTTATAGAGCAGTTTTGGGTCACAGCAAAATTGGTATCTTTCTATCTATATTCGTGGCATAACTCTCCAGTTATTTATTTTTATTACATTATTTTAAATTTTTAAATGTGAAGTGTTCTTTCATACCTATAGTTGCTTATTTAATATAATTAATGTTGAAGTGTCATGTTGCAGGTTTCTTCTCATGTCTATTTTTATTTTCTGTATTTTGAGAATTTTTATTGGGATAACATTGGTTAATAAAATTTTATTAGTTTTGTGGATTTCAAAATGGTGATGGAGTAAGTGGAATCTACACTGATACTCTCCCAGGACAAAACTGGAAATACAACTAAAATACTGAAAAACCACACTGAACACTAGCTGGAGAAAACCCTGATAATCTAGAATGGAAAATAGAGACCTCATAGAGACTGTTAGAAAGTGCTGAGGGAGACAGCCAAGATGGCGGCATAGGTAAACACCTACACTGCTGGCTCGCACAAAAATTTCAAAACTACAACTAAAAGACAGAACGGACATCATCCAGAACCACAGGAAAGCTGGCCGAGTATAAGTTCTACAACTAGAAGGAAATAGAGGGGCTCAGAGAGACCCAGAGGAGCTGCAAAAAGTTGAGGTACGGAGACGCGCACGGAGAGAGCAGGTGCCTGAGTACCTGGCTGGCTTTCTCTGGCAGGAGAGAAACGGAGACCCTCAACGGCATTGAACCCCTTATCCTACCCCTTATCCAGACCCAGCCGAAACTCATAAGGGGGGAGGTTGGCTTGTGAAAAGGGAGAAGTGCACGGAAATTTAGGGGAGTCGCAAAAGATAGGAGGTCTGTTCATGGTCGGTTGCGCGCACACACACGGCGCCGCCCGGAGGACAGATTGCTGATTGTGCTGCTGCCTTTTGCGACTGGGCGGGAGACAGACCCTCCCAACTGTGCCACTTCTGAGTCCACTGGGCCCCTGTTTGGGGTGAAATCCTGGAGACCTAGACTTGTGTGGTCCTGGGGCGCAGGGGAGTTGGAAAGGCAGCGGTCTGGAGGCACTGTGGGCGCGTGCGCACAAGGACTGCTCCAGCGATTACCCAGTCATGTGAGACTCCGGGGCCGTGGAGGGCGGGGCCGACTGGAAGGCAAGGCGGTTCCTTAAGCCCTGAGACTCCACCCATCATCCCAAGCTCAACAGAGGCTTCTGTGGTTTTGCAAGTACAGAAGTTTCCCTGACATAGTGAAAATGCCAAGACAAGGGAAGGGATCAAAAACAAAAGAAATGGAGGGAAAAAAACGACTGGATATAGAGTTCAAAACCACGCTTATAAGATTTTGCAAGAATATGCTAGAAAAGATGAATAAATTTAGCGAGAGCCAAGAGGGGATGCAAAAAAGCCTACTAGAGATTCAAAAGAGCCAACTAGAGATGCTAGAGATGATGCATAAATTTAGCGAGTCCCAAGAGGAGATGAAAAAGGACCAACTAGAGACACTGACTGAAATAAAAAATATAAAGAGTCCTAACAGCAGACTAGAGAAAGGCAAGAATCAAGTAAAAAATTTGAAATATAAAGAAACAGGAAACACTCAACTGGAAAAGCAAGAAGGGAAAAGAATCCAAATTGTGAATATAATGTAAGGAGACTCTGGGACAGCTTCAAGCGTACCAACATCAGAATTGTGGGGGTGCCAGAGGAAGAGAGAGAGCAAGATA